>SNQJ01S0010379.1:25959-50750 GCA_010110895.2 Picea sitchensis | reverse complement strand
CACAACAAGCTTTATAGGAAAGAATCATATTACTGTATCATATTAAATGTGAAAGAGAGATTACAACCATGGCCTTGATGTCATAAGGTCCCTTCCAACTGTCCTTCGTTCCCCACACACTTCCACTCCAAGAATTCTGAGAGAATAGATCTAATAATATTCACAATCTATCTTGACAAAGTGGCTCATCTAGCCAAGCTAAAGCTCAAAAGCTAACCTCATTCAAGCCCAGTTTCTCCATGAGAGCTCCTCTCCTTTTATAAGATGAAGAGGATAAGGTGAGGAGGTTAGGATGATCCCACCAAATCATGAAAGTGAGTAAGATCCAAACCATTTGGATGCCACCTCACCATGGAAGTTTCTTCTTATAGAAGCATCGAGAAGATGCTCGTTTTTCCCATGTATGAGCATTCTCGCACCCTGCTTATAGAGAAACATGCGAACCTCTCGCAACCCAGCTATGATGCAGCCTGTGAGAATCAGACATTCTCTCACAGTAGCCATAGCACAACATGAAAAAATAATCTTTAATAGGGTTTTCATAAAGGAAAATGCAACTTCTTTTCTCAGGAAAAGTTCTTCTCCCTTCTTTCTTTAGGAACTCAGGCCATTGACCCCTCTGAAGACTATGAACAGGTTTACATCATTAACGGTTGTAGGGATGATGAAAATAATGTGTAACACCTGAAAACCCTCTTCTTCTATCTAGATCCTAAGTCCAGAGGGTAACTACAACAAAAAAATAGGGTATGGGATATGTTAATGAAACCAAGCCACACCACTCCATAGAAGACATGGGTAGAAACATCAAATGGCTAAGGTGTGATCTGGCTCAGGAACTACGCATTCGTTTTGTGCTTCACAGGAAAAAATAGTTATCTTCATAACACAATGTGATGATTCCCCCCCCCCNTACAGAGGTCAACAATGGAGGAAAAAGTTGGATGCATGAAGGCTCTCTTTGTCTACTTGCGTGCAAGCATGGGGAGTCTTCCCACCATGGCGAGGGAAACCCAACGAACTAGATTTTCCACCTAAAACTACATGCACCCAGGTTGACACATGTCTTCCTGAAGCTACATGAGCTCCACTTAACATTAGTTCCTTTCCCATAGGAACCTAGGAAAACATAGGTTATGTCCAAACCTTAGCCTCTAGGAAATAATAATATAATATTATTCCCTTAGAGGTAATCCCTCTAGCTTATCCCCTTTTCCTAGACTCTTAGCCCCTTCCCCTTCCCTACCTAATGGAGCTTAGTCCCCCATAACTCTTTCTTCATGGTCGATCTACATGCATCAATGTGATTATATTAATGATGTGAGTATTTACATATACAAAATCAGGCTTAATGGCCTTAACATCTAGGCTCTCTAGCCTAATAAACACATAAGCCTTCTAACTTATTATAACTTGGCTCACCAACCTATCAAACATGTTTACAATTCATAAATACAACTGGGGTTCTACCTGGGGATTTTACAAATGAGACTCTCATAATACCTTTCCCATGTGAGATAAAAGACAAACAAATAAAGAAATCAAGGAGAAATGAATTGGGGAGAAGTTGAATCATTGGGGATTCCTGACCTTCCTAATATCCTCCTAGTCAGCTCAACATTCTATATCATGTATCGCCACAATGAGAAAGGTATTCCTTGGGTGTGAATGATGTGGAGAGGTTGATTCATGGAGGAGCATACATATGTACCACATAGCCTCTACCTTTTCCCATCGCTCAATAAATAAGAGCCTGGCCGAAGACAAACAATGTCGGTTTTCACGTTTGGGTTTCCATCGTAAATTTTGAGTCTACGTGTGATGATGTTTTGTGGTTGCATTTTTCATGAATGTTTGATGTTGTGCACTGTAAATTAATGAATGTTGCCATATTTTTTAGCAAAGATATTTTTTTGCTAGTTATTATTTAAGCTTATTCTATATGTATATTGTCTTCATGGGTTCATAAGCCCGACTAACATCTCTTTAACTATAGGTGTGCATTGATTTTGAGTTGGAAACTGATGACCATCCTTCCAAAGTTGTTTCTATTCATTTGGGGGTTTCTGATTTCAGTTTCTGAGTCATTGGGAACTTTCTCGACTTCCTGGGGCATCTTCCTTTTCCCATAATTCATAGACATCCTATATATCAAAGTCTAGGATTGTTGGGGTGTTTATTAGCTTCCCACATACCATAAGGTTGTTTCCAACTACACGATATTTGCACCATTATCATGGAAATTCTTTGCAGTCCAGATGGTTTCACATACAAACATGTGTTGTTATGGATCTTCAGATCCAATTCCTTTGAACTTCGGTAATATGAGTGTATTGTCTACTCCTTCCATATTGTTTTGTGTAGGACCCCTTCCTGGTGATATGGGTGGATTATGATTAATTGTACTTCTACTATTCCTTTGGTTAATTCTACTCTTACTTCCTCTACTGATTACAAGTGATCTAGAAAGGTCTTCAAATGTTGTCTCAGATTAAGGCAACACAGATGAGATTGTTGTTTCGACCCATGACTCGGCTCAGGAAGGACTTACTAGTTCTTCTATCATTGGATTGAACTAGATATATTCTTCTTCTCCCTTTGTTTGTTGTACTTCTATGATACAGATATCTATGCAATGTTCCAGGTACTCACTTCTTTTATCTCTCTCTTTAGCCACAGTTCTTTACTTCTTAAAAATTCTCCCACTATGCATAACTCCAAATTCGTCTTCTCCTTATGATATCCCTTCCTATTTATCTGACATTCTCAGTCTTCCCTTCCTTTTTCCATATTTCATACCCTCATGTCATCTCTTAGCCAAAAACCCCAGTCCCTTTGTTAGGTGCAAAATTCTTGAGTTGCTCGACTCCATCCTCATGACTTTCTTATCAGATAACAACCTCTTTATCCTGGTAGCTAACGATTTTAAGAACATTCCTAGTGGACCTTTAAAGAAGTATCTTGTTGTGACAATGTAATCCTACGTACAATCTATGTAAAAATATGCCACATAGACTCCCAATATACTATCAAGCAAAAATTCCACAACACAGGACGTCCTATTTTCTACTGAGTCCACTCGTCTCACTAGTTCAAGAGTCCATTTCTTTGGCACAATTGGTCTATGTCTACCATTATTTTCCACAAATATTTCCAGCCATTTTTCTAAAATGTTAGGAAATTCACGGAAAAAGATCTCATGTAAGTCTGTGTACACATACCTTTGCATCCATTTCTTATTCTTTAAATGAGGTTTTGTATTCTCCTTCTGAGAAAATTCTTGTTCTTTTTGTTCCAACCATTCAGTTATCTCCTTCCTTGTTGGTCTCCAAAACATTCCCTCACTTCCATCTTCTCGGTCCCATCAATGAAACCATTTGTTGGTTTAGGCGAGCATGAAGGTTCAAGGTAATTAGTCCAACAAAACCCTACAGATACCGACCCTTTTGGTGTCACCTGCGAGAAGGTGAAGTCTCACCTAAGGTATCCTTATGGGGATTGTAGGAACCAATATTTTGTAGCAGTGAGGGAAAGACAAGAGGCATGCTATTTCATACCCATAGGCTCATTTCACACACTAGATCCTAGTTAGTATGTCATTGTTTCTAAATTCTTTATAAATATCAGTACATATTCACGCCATTTGGTATTCAAGAATATAATTAAGACTATTGTGCATTATTCTATCAACAACAACAATAAATATAGCATTCATCCATAGTAAAGGCAAGAAATAACACCATACATACATGAATTAACACAACACAAGCATAAATAACCATTCAACAACATAACGCGACACARAGTTATYGTGGTTCACCGCCTCCTGGGCTACGTCCACAAAATATTTGCTTATTTATTATATTTATGGAATTATGTTTGCACTTTGTGCTACAATAGATGTACAATATACATTACTTTTCTTACACTCATGGATTCTTTACATATAACATCCTACAATCACCATAAATACTCATAATTTATCTTTTCTTCCTCTTTTGTCGCCTCTCTTCTGCTACTCTCTAGCCTCTATTCTCTGAAATTCGTTGATATTTTTCCATACTTAGTTTCCTATTTTTCAAGTTCTCTTTCCATCTCATAATGAGTTGGATACCACTCATGCTCGAATGGCGACAACTCATTATGAGTTGGATACAACTCATGCTCCACTGGTTTTCCTGGATTTTGTTCTAGCTATTTCTTCTTGTCCCCCATCCTCTTCTCTTTCCTCTCTCTTCTTTCTTGATCCTCTTGATCTTCTTGATCCATCTTTCCTCTATGTGTTGTCTCTTCTCGTTTTTCTCTATCCAACCTTATTTCCCAACACTTCCTCCTCCACTCATGAATATGATCAGAAATGTGAGTGGAAGTGGATTGCCTAAGAAAATTCAAAATTTCTATACCGATCTCATATCGAATCGACAAGTAGAAATGTGTAAAAAAACCCATAGCTAAAGAGTTGAAGTCATTAAAGGAGTGTTGCGACATTTCAATATACCATTTGGTTTCCAAGCCTATGAGGCTTCTCTGGAAAAGTGGTAAATGAATGGAATCGTCGATCAAGGATTTTGAAGAACACTAGAGATGGAAGGTAGTTACATGGTTATTAGGGTCTTCTCCAAGTCTCCCTTCAAATTTGGGGATATAGGATGGTATTTTGGTATGGATTGGAGGCCAAAACGGGGCATGCAGTATGGGATTACTGGTCAAACGTGAAAAATAAGGAAGATATAATGTATCCAAGAATGGCAGTTGTCAATTATCCTATGGATACTTTAAGTAACCATGTGATATAGGAGCACCAAAAGGACCGTATATTGGTTGCGACGGGATGGAAAAACTAGATGGTCCTCCCATGTATTGTGGTTTATCTAAGGGTCCCCCCATGTACCGTGGTTGACCGGACAATCCCCCTATGTATGGAAGTTTTCCCAATGGACCCCCCATATAATGTTTTTGAGGGGGTTTTTGTATTGGAATCACGGGGTTCATGTATTGATTGGGAAAATTTCCATGCAGAGGAATTCCCACTAGATTAGGTTGACCCCATAAAGTATATGCAACTCCTGGATATGGTTTTCTAGGATATAGGCCAATAGTAGTAGGGATGGAAGAATTGGTAGGAGAGGATTTTCCCCAGGTTTTTTGTCTCCCCCCCACATAAGAGTTTAATCCATGGATGAGGGTTCCCCCCAGCAAAAGGTTTCCTTCCAGCTAAAGGTTCCCCCCTAGCTAAAGATTTTCTTCCCATTGAATATTGACCTCCAATGAAAGGTAGAGGAGAGCTCCCCATTTGTAAAGTTGGATATGTGGGTTGAGTAAATTGTGTCAATGTGGTTGTTTGAACGACTTGACTACTAGCCATCTGAATGATGGGATGACCAATTAAAATTCTTTTTGTGTGCATATGTGGGATTAGTGAAGCAGGAATATTACCCAACCCATGTGCAGACGAAGATGTACTTGCAAGTGGTTGTGTCAGCATAACCTGGGTCACAATTGTTCCTGGTAAGGAAGAAGCAACAAAAATAGTGATATGTTCTCTTGTAATATCAACTACAGGAGATATGGATAGTGGAGGTGAAACTCCCAATCCTTCTAGAAAACAAAAAAATAGTGGGTTCATGCCAAAATATTGGCTAGTGGCTGAAATGGCCGGTAAACAGTAAGAAGAATAATCATAAATAAATATAGTGGATGATTTTTAAATGAGTAATGGATCAATTGGATCAGTTAAAGGGTCATTTTCATAAGATACAAGACCTTCCACAAAGGTTGTGACTCATGCTTATGGGTGTTGGCCACTTCTAGAAGCTAGACTCCAGGTTTCAGAAGTTTGTTCTTTAACCATTCCTTCGTAAGAAGGGTCATGTTGAGGTTCCTTGATCCAAGTATATATCGATGTCCACCCACCTATTCCAAGTGGCATGAAATAATCTTCTCGCAACTTACTATTTTTAGAAGGTTCTTGGTTTCGAAAATTTCAGGGCCATTTTGAGGGCCTAAATGAAGTTTTTTTGGGATCGAGAACCTCAATGATATCTAGAGGCTCTAATTGAGCCCCAAAAATGAATCTCCTCAATGATACCTTTCCAACGATCTATCGTACACCCAAAACATAGATTGTATGCCAAAGTTACTCCCCCAAGAGGTTGATACACCAAACTACCCAAAATGGGGTCCACAAAATTGTTGGCTTTTCATCTTCCAGGGTTAGGGTTTTGTATTTTATTTATTTAAAAAAATTCCTTTAGAGCCTCATTGTAATCATATTATTGTGAATGTGAGTATCCATCACATCTCTTCTCAGAGATAAGCTGTCACCATTCTAGAGAGTCTTTCACTCTATATTTCTACAGTTTTGTACATTCCCCTCATTAATAGAAATTGTGTATTACTGTATCTAAGTGTGTATGGTTGCATCTCTGATATATTTCTTTTATATTATTGGATATCTGAGATATCTATGTACACTTATTTATTATATCTCTGCTCTCATTTCGTGCCGAAAATAATCTAGATCAATGGTATTAGAGCAGGCTACTCTTGATTGTTTTATTTTCCAGTGCATGTACCCAACGAGGTCTGAGTATAGAAAGTTGGGTCTTGATCTTGTATCTCTTGAGGAAAATCGCTCTTTCATGCTTGAGAAACCCTCCATGGTGGAAAAAAACAAAAATGATAGAGCAGATGATTCTATTAATATGTTGCTTGAGCAATCTCTCATGCGACAGAAGGACATAATGATGGAGAATTTTTCTCACATCCTTCAATGCCTGTCAATAACAACATACACTTCTTCATCAAGCGGCCACTTTGGAGGCACCCCTCCTTTCAAGGTACAAGTTAATTTTGATATTTCTGTATTTGAAGGACATATAGATGTAGATGCCCTAGAAAAATGGTTAAATCTGCTAGAAGGTTATTTCTTTGTTCACAATTTTTCTGACAGGAAGAATATGACCTTCACACTCCTTAAGGCTCTCCCTCATGTCAAACATTGGTGGGAAACTTACTGGGAGAAAATTTCCACAGAGGATTCTGGAATATATGGGGCCGATCCCACTTGGGATTTTTTTGTGGATACGATCAAGGAACAATATTACCCTATTGGTAACTATAATGACTAGTAGATGAGATGGACCACACTGCATCAAGAGAGGGGCCAAGAAGTGTCAGAGTTCACCAATACCTTGCACACCAAGATGGGTATCAAATATTTTGGAGTGGAATTTGGTTCTGAAATACCGTGGGGATCTACATAGATACATCTAAACCGAAATGGAGTTTCTGGACATCTCTTTGTTGGGAGCTACCTATCAATATGATTTCAAAATCAAGAATAAATTTAGGCACTAGAATAAACAGGAGTTCGGGTCTGCAAATATGAAACAACCAAAGTATGATAAATATGACCCTAATAAACGACCTCTTGAAAACTAGTTCAAGCCATAGGAAAAGAAAGGTTAGAGGAAGACAAATAAAGACACTATAAAGTGGTGTGATTTCCACAAAATCCCCTTGGACAACACTGATGAATGTCGCTCAAAAAAATCATTGGTGGTCGAGATCAAATACAAGGATCCAAACCCTGATTTAGAATATGATTTAGAAAATACTAGCAGAAGACAGATCATCGACAAAGACCCCACTGCGACTGTCGTGACTACAACAATTCAAACATAAGAACTAGTAGATCCTGAGGAGGAGGAGAACCTTTTTCATTCACAAATGTGGGTGAAGGGGACCCCACTGCATTTTATTGTTGATAGCGGAAGCCAAAATAACTTCATCTCAGCATAGGTCATCAAATAGTTGGGATTGTCAACAACACCATCACTACAACCATACAACATTGGGTGGCTTCACCAGGGGCACAATCTTCGTATCATCCAACAATGTCGATTTTCAAACAACATCCATCCCTTCAAGGATGAGGTATTATGTGATGTTTCCCCACTAGATGTCTATGATGTTCTCTTGGGCCAGCCATATATGTGGAAGCACCATGTTATCTATGAGTCTCAACCCCGTAGTTTCATTGCTACTCTTGGGGGTCACCTCTACAGGATATGAAAGGTAGTTCCAATTACTATCCCACCTAAACAGTGTCGCAAGGTAGTATATCATACGACAAAATTCAACTTCTTCACAATTTGTTCAAAGGGTGAACAAAAGGACACTGCAACCACTACAACCTTGGTCCAAGCACCTTCTATCCAATAGAAGTAGGTCGGAAATATTGAAGTAAAGCGCAAATATTCCTTCTGAAAAAAATTGTGCCATGTATCCCGATTCCACCAACAACAATTTCGTGATAGCCACCCACAAAGCAAGCAACACAATGTCTCCAGCAAGGCAACCAACTCACCAAGATTTAGATTCAACAATCGTTTTCCCCTCTCCCCCGGAAACTTGATGCAATGGAGAAAATTTATTCCTAATGAGGGAGTATTTATCCATGTGGATATCAGTGGCCATACACCTATTCCAACTGACACAAAACAGTCTTTTGACAACTTACTATTTTTAGCAGGTTTTCGGTTCCTAAACTCCTGGGGTCATTTTGAGGGCCTACATGAAGTTTTTTAGGATTTAGCACCTCAATGATAACCAAAGACTTTTATTGAGCCCCTAAAATGAATCTCCTCGATGATACCTTTCCAACAAGCTATCGTGTGCCCCAAACAAAGATCATATGCCAAAGTTACACCCCCAGGAAGTTGATACACCAAACTACCCAAAACAGGGTCCACAAAACTATTTGCTTTTCATGTTTCAGGGTTAGGGTTTTTTATTTTCTTTATGTTAAAAAATTCCTTTAGATCCTCATTGTAATCATCTTCTTGTGAATGTGAGTAGTTGTCATATCTCTTCTTAGAGATAAGTTGCCACCATTCTAGCAATTTTTTCGCTTTGTATTTCTACATTTTTGTACATTTCTTTCATTAATGGAAATTGTGTATTACTGTATCTCTGTGTTTATGGTTGCATCTATGATATATTTCTGTTATATTATTGTATATCTAAGATATCTTTTTACATTTCTTTATTATATCTCCACTCATTTTGTGCCAAAAATAATTCGAATCATTCCTAAACTTCAGGATCTAAACCTTGCATTCTGCTAGATCTTTTAAGCCCTTGATCATCCATGGTGAAATTAAAAAAAACAATTCTTAAGTACAACTATGAACTTCAAAAGAGCACACCCCTAAAAAATATCTACCCGTAATCAACCAAGAAATAGTGGATATAAGGATCTTCTGAAAACAGGATGTCAAGCCATCAACGAAGATATGAGAAGCAGTTACCCCGAACTCCACATAACATCCCTTATCGGTGCAAGAAACCCTCACTTCATGGGGTCACCCTCCAATGGCAATAAAAGTGTGATGTGACATCTTCCCCAGGTACCGTGGGAATCCCCCCACAATCACCTTTGTAGATACCTAGGAAAGGCCACTAAGGTTACCAAATCACAGTCATCCTCCGGTGGGTACAATCGACAAACAAGACTGAACCTATGGGAACCTTGTAAGACTCTTGAGGACCCCGAATGGATTCAGGATTCATGAAGCACTGAGACCAAATGAAACTAGTCGTTTCTTAAGAAAAACCCCCAATACACACTCTTTCTGCTACGATTGGTCAAGATTTGGAGGGGTAATCTGCTCTACTCTTTCGCATGTGACCTCATTTTTAACACCTGGGTTATAAGGGGTTCCCGACTATGCCTATATGATAATTGAATTTGAGATTCTTCAGTGTTCTACAATTGTGTTTAGTAATCTTGGACAATTTACTCACTTTTATGAGTCCAAAGATTCTAACCCTATGCTACTCTTGGTGCGCTATAAACCAAAAAATGTCTAATTAATTTTGTTAACACACTGATTGATTTTAATGGCTTTGTTACTCAGAAAGGTCCACGTAGATGAAACTAATGATGTGTCATACTCTACTCCAATAGAATGCAAAAAGAATGAATGAAATTGTTTATTTTCAATGAATTATATCTATGAGAGGGAGAATATTTCTATTCTTCTTAACAAGCACTCAATACAATGCAAATTTTCAAAATGAGGCCAAACTATCAAATAAATCCAAAATCCTAAAGAAAATACAAGACTAATTGTACCACAACAAAATTCTTGAGAATGCAAAAAATTTCCTTTGTTTTATTGTATATGCAATGAAATATCTTAAAATGCAAAACTTTTATGCTTCCTATCTTTCAATGAGAATGAAAGAAATCAATGTTTGACACAAAGGAACACGAAGAAAAAAGAAACCAAACAAAGTGCCCTCAAAAGTTTGATGAAAACTGAAAGAAACCAAGTGCGAGGCAAGTTGTTCAATCAACGACTCAAAATGAAAAAGATGTGAAATCCAATCAATGGGCAGTTGAAAATCGACATAAAAATGTGATAAGACCAATGAGTTCTAAAATCAAACAACATCACAGTTAACTTGATGAAAGAGAACTCCAATAAATGGCTATACAATGAGTTTCAATTCCTAAATCCAAATCTTGTATTCCAAAAATAAAAACAAGGCACTTGAAAGTTCTTAGAATCAAGAATTCAAATTGACAGTGACATGTATGCAAACAAAAGTATTAAATTAGCCTAAAGTAGACATGCACACTTTGGCAATCTGAGAATAAATAGAAACTCAAAAGAGATAATTATATGACATAATTACCGAAGTTCAATCAATTAAATCAAAGAAGAAGAATACAATACTTTAATGCAAAGATCTGAGTTAGAATTATGAAAAGACAAATGAAAAATAAGCTCCAAACTAGCCCGTGAAGGAGATCAACGCTCTTGTCAAGAGGGAGACAAAGTGTTGAACATGGATCAACTCTTTGCAGAACACTAGAAGGGAGTGTTGATAATGGTTTTCAATGCTCTGTGGGCCACTGTGGGCGACCATTGATGCCTGGAAGTGTTGGAACAAAACCAATTTTTCCCAGAAAGATGCAAAAGAGTAGTGCTTGACTAACTAGGCTTCCTAGAGATTTCTAAAGAGTGTGAAATATTCATAGAAACTAACAAAATCAATAGTAAATGAAAAATCAAAGACAAGAAACCAAGAAGAGCATGGTGTTCTCCCTAGTGGAGTCACCAATTTTTTGTTACAAAATATTTCCCCTGCGGACAGGTGAAAGATATCTAGACCCCTATTGACCAAGACAAAAAAACAAACAAATGGACACCAACATTCATTTAAATCTATTCTTAATTTCCATGGATAGAGAAATAGAAGAAATAAGTGTGACTTACTCCTTTTCCGACGATTGTCCTTGCTATTCTTTAGTCTTTGTTCTTGTTTTCCAAGCCGCGATCAATATGAGAAGAGTCTGCAAGGAATAAAAAAACACCTTATACTTATACAATATATTATTAGACAAGAACAAATCTATCTATATAGACATACATGCACAAACAACAGTATGAAGGAAATAGGCCAATTATATTAATGAAAACATGGGAACTTACAACCGTGTTGTGCTAGCATTCCTCCAAGCTTCCAATCCATTCCTTGAATGCACTCTAAAGATGTTTCTCTTAAGATCATAAGTATCATATACACACTTTCTCCTCCACAAAATTCACCTTGTAATTCCCCCACTATATATTATTTGGAGGCTTAACCACAATGGAAGATCACTCACTAGATCCACAAATTGAGATCTTCAAGATTTTTAGGGAAAAAATATCTCTCTAGGATTTTAGGCATACAATATCTCTCAAGTATTTTGAGGAAATATCTCTCAAGATCCATCAAATTAGGATATTGGTTTGAGAAAATATCTCAACCATCCATGAGATTCTCAACTTCTCCTTGAGATTAGGAAACTAAATGTGAGGTGGATTCTCACACTAAATTAACTTTATTTTTTCAATAAAAATGAATAATACATGTGTACATATTATTTTCACCTTAATATGATAAATTTCTCCTCCACATTGACTAGGTAATGTGACAAATTTTCTTTCATGGTGTTAGGGTTGTGAAACTCAATAAAGTGCATGTGACACTTAGTAAGGTGCACATGACACTTGATAAAGTGCATGCGACACTTAGTCAGGTGCATACTACACTTAAGGCATGTAATAGATGCGACATCTAAGTGTGACATTTTGGTGTGTATCAGTGGGATTGGGTAGCGATGAACCCCATGAGATGTACAATTGATGGAATAATGCTTGGCCTAGAAATAGGTAACCCAAAATATGTGGCCGGATTCCCAAGGACTGGACTGGTATTGTAACTAGAAAAAATATCAGAAGCCTGCATACATATTAATAATAATGTTATTAATACCAAATAGTAAAATTCAACAACATAAATACAACAAACTTGAATGGAAACATGGGCTGTCAGCCCGAAGTACTGCAGGGACCTGTAGAACTGAGTTTCCTTCTGACAGAAGGAACAGGATAGGTCGGGGAAACCGTCCAAGGTAAGAAGGACACAGAGAAAATGAAGAAAGGGACATGAGACAAGAATGAGAGCTTGCAAGGGAGAGGTGCGAAGCTCTCCATCAAATCATGAACAAAAGGTCGTGAGCTTGATGCCAAATAGCATCTGAGAAATCTCTTCGAGGCCACAAACGAGTGAGAAAGATCTGAGTTGCAAAAAACAAGACTCGAATAGAAACTGAAACAGAGAGAGAACCCTCGAGAAGAGTGAGAGTTCCCTGGTGATATCATGGCTTGGCATGGGGGTGGCCATAGTGCTAATATTGAATGCCTCTGAGCCTATGGTCAAGTGGAAGGATGAACACCCACAGTCAGTTGGTTGGCAGCAACCTATAATAGATAAGTGATTTCTTACTCTGTGTAATTTAGGTGTAACTGGGAATGAACTTGGTTATACTGTGTATGTTTCAGGAATTGTGCTTGATTTCTGAATGGATATACTGTGTCCCTTTCCTTAATGCTTGGCTGTATAATTAGGCTAGTAAGAGATTATATGGATAGGACATGATTGGTACTCCTAAATCCTTGTGTCATGTGGCGGCTTGAGTTAGAGACACGAACTGTGAGTTCGTCGACCTTAGGCATAGTCTCATGTACACATGCCAACCTTCCTAGTTGTCTAGAGTCCCTTGGAGGATGAATTTTGTTAAGCTCAGGAGAGGTAGTGTAGTTATGCACAGGCTCCCTGTGAGGCAAGTAGAGACCGAGACTCACTCAAGTCCTAGACTTGACAAATGAGCGCAAGGGGTGCGCAAAAGACTCTTCTAAGAGTCAGGCCCAGGAGAAAGAGCGTAAAACTCTTAATTCCTTCATAGCTAAGAAAGCTCAGGAGGGATAACACTTTTCTTAAGTGCTGGTGAGACCCAATAGTCGGCCTGCAGTAGAAGATCGAAGGCTGAGACCTTTGAAGCATTGAAATCTTCTGAGATCGGGAAGAAAGCCAAAGCTCAGGAGGAAGAGAAACAATAGCCCTTAGATCAACTGTAGAGTGTGGATCTAGACCATCGAATCCTATGTCCAGGCACACAGGATAGCGCACAAGAGGAGAGGATCTGAATGGACGGTATAGAACCGTCAGATCTGGAGTGAGGACTAACAGTCATTGGATCCGGAGATAGGCGGACGAAAGAAGTCCCGAAATCACTTCAACCATTGGATCATTGGAGGACAAGTGGCGAACATCCAAAAGCCACCGGGGTTTCAGAACTTAGGCATATAAAGATGGTGAAGAACGAGGATTCACAATCACCGAAATCATGAGGGTTATTCTGGATCGTTGGATCCAGGTTGACACGTGGAAGAGATCTAACCCATCGGAGTTTCGACACCTGAAATACCTAAAGGCAAGTCTCTTGTACTCGCCAGTCCCAAAAACCTGACTTGCGAAACCTCGAAATGGCATAGCATGTCTAGAGTTTGGATGTTTCGGTGTTTCGGCACCCGAGAAATCCCAAGGGTCAGTTCCCTTGTACTCTCCAGTCATGAAGTCCCAACTTGTGAAACCCCGAAATGAGCTTAGCAATGAATACAGGTTTAGGAGTTTCGGCTCCTGGGAAACCTAAGTGCGAGACCTCCTGCGTGCGCATATCGTGAATTCTCGACTTGGGAAATCTTGATATGGCTTAGTGCATGTAGATTTGGTCTTCGGTGTTTCAGAACTTAGAAAACTGAAGGGTATGAACCCCTTGTCCTCTTCTACTGCGAAAACCCAGTACGCGAAACTCCAAAAGGTGGAATGATAGGTTTTAATCTGAGGCATTGTTAGATGTGACTAACTAATGGTTCCTTTCGGATTTCGGCACTTCGAGAGACCAGAGAGCAGGGGAACACATGCATCACGATTTCCCGAATCGCAAAATCCGGAAGCACCTCTCTGGTAAGGCTTGTGGTCATATCCAACGATCACCTGGGTAAGGATAAGGGATGGTAGGGTCTGCATTAAGCCCCATAGGAATTCGGGGATTCTGTTCCTCGGGGAAAAAGAAGGAAAAAGATGAAAAATATTAGTTCCCATAGTGGGTGTGTGACAAATTGGTATCAAAGCATGGTTACAACACTTAGCCTTCTTGGGCTCATGTACGAGCCACGTAAGGATATGTTGTTATCTGCATTTACTCCTTGAGGAGAAGGGCTGCAGATTGAACCTGTGATTTTGGGATTTCTTGTTGAATTCCAACAAAGGAATTATATTGTTCCTTTGTCAAAATGATAACTACTCTTATAGGAGTAGGAATGCACTGATCAATATTATTGATAAGACCTGAGTGTGAATAACAGAGGTGGAATAAATTGTGCTATGAAGATGCACTACCCAGAAAAGGGACATGAACTGAGTTATTTTGTTATAGTGTGACGATGGCTACCTACCAAAGCAGGTAGAGTTTCTTGCAATTGAGATGGCTCGTTAAGTAAGAATTAAGATACAAATGAAGAACTCCTTCATGATTTGGTAAATCTGGTAAGGACTAGTAGGATCCTTAGGAAGTTATGATTACTGCATTATTAAAAGACTAAACTCTGAGCATATAAATCCTCACGATTGAGAGGACTGATGAAAATATGTAGGGTCAAATTACCTGACCTATAATGGTTAGGATCGATAAGAAGGATAATATGTTTGAGTAGGATTAAGAGGAGTCCTTTGGGACTGTTGCTAATTCCCAAGAGTGACCCTTGTTGGTTGTTCCCATAAAGAGAGGATAACTTATGTATGAGTTATGACAATGAGATTAGTCCTGTAAGTAACTTAAAATATCAGAAGAGATAGTGGAGAATTTTGGTATGCCGAAAATGCATATAGAATCAAGCTGGTGTTAAAGTTTGAAAACCCCGGAGGTTGAGCATGGAGTATACCAGGAGGAGTAGTGGTTTTAAGTCTTGAGAGGAAACACTTAGAAAAAGTTTCTAAGTTTCGAAGAGTTGAAGCATTCAGAAGAAAGCGCAAAAAACTGAAGTTTGAAGAAAGAACAAGTATGGAGGATTGAGTGGGAGAAATCCTTCAGAAGAGAGTTTTGAAGATTGGATAGGATCGAGAGTCAAGATCCATTCAGAAAGAACCGAAATGTTTCGAGTTGTTCGATCTCAGAGAAGTAGTGCACTAGTTAGTTGCGAGGAGATACTGAAATTCCGCAAAACCAAAGGGCTTGGAAGAAGCAATGAGAAATTTGTGAAAAGATCATAGCCCTTGATCAAGGAGTGATCTGGACCATTGAACGTCCAGAGAGAATTTTGCAATTTCGGATACCAGGAGCCTGAGAGGTAAGAATTTGAGATACTAGAGGTCCTGAGCCACGAAGTCCCAAAAGCGTCGGGACCATTCATTGCTAGAGGACAAGTGGTGGAGGATTAAGGTTTCGGGGAAATCCTCGAAGGGAGCCATTTGGACACTCCTAGTATCAGGGAGGCGAAGGGCAAGAGTTCGGAACCCTTGACCCCCCAAAAAAAAACGTCGAAAAAGGATCAGGGCTGTAGGATGCAGATTGGATCGTGGTTGTTTATCTCTCAATAGCGGCATGCCAGTATTTTGGGCACCAGGAAGTCAAAGGAGAAAGGACCGGACAACCCTTGCATCGTAGGATTGCGAAACGTGAAATCCTGAAGGCGCTGAAGGGACGTGATAGGAAGCCGACATTTCGACATATCGGGATTCAATATTTTGGAAGTCCTGGAGACAAGGAATCTAGACTCTCGGGGATAAAAACCTCAAAGTCGCAACAACGCGACATAAAGAGGATTAGGGCCACGGTCATATCGGGATATCGGGAATCGATATTTCAGGAATCCCGCAGACGGAAAGTCAGAATGCTTGACATCTGGAGTTCCAAAGTCGCGAAAGACGATGAGCCGGGGAGACACCTCCTTGAAAAAGAAAGCTGGGGATCATCATTTCAGCATTTTGGAGGTCAACATTTCGGCCTATCGGGTTTTAGGGAATCAAAGAACCAGAGTTCCTTGCAATAGGAATCCTGAAATCGCAAAATGAGAAGTGCCTTTTAGTTCGGATCGTGGTCACCGCTGGTGGTCATGTTGTTATCAGACTAATCAGTAGGTGCAAACACTAACAGATCTCCCTAGATCCACCTTGATCTAGAACAAAACAGGACAGGACATGACTATTTCCCTAAGTTGTATTCATTGAATCTTCTATTAGGAAGGAATAAGTAACATACCTTTATATCGCTTCCTTAGGTCTCTGTTGTTCCCGCTTCACTCCGGTGCTCTCGTGAAGTCAAGTCCAAGACAACACAAACCAACCAAAGTGAAGATAGAAAAATATATTCAATGTCAACTTATGTATCTGATCAAGTAATTACATGATAAAGTAAGAGTGACTTTATGGGAAAGGGACATGCTGCTATATCATATTAATTGAAAGTAGAAGATACAACCTGATCACCTTGATGTTGCAAGCTTCCTTTCGGTGAATCTTGGTTCCAACACACACACTTTCTCCTAAACTTGCATGGAGAATATCTAAATCCTCTTGATAAACCAAATAGAGTCTTCAAGCTTCTGTCACAATAGGGTTTTTCACACAATTCTTTCACCAATTCTTCATTCAATATTGCTTAACCTTTTCCATGAGAAACCTTTCAATATATAGGAGAAGGTGAGATGGTTACATGGATGAGGATGATCCCATCAAATATGAGAAGTCAGTAAAATGAAAACCATACGAATGCCAACTCATTTTCTAGAAGATTCCCTTCTAGAACCCTTGAGACCTCTTCTCCTTTCCAAGCTTAAAAACATGTTTGCACCCTGTGTATGGAGAAAAATACAAGAAGTTCGCACCCTAAGTGTAGGTGGCCTGCGAGAATGAGGCATTCTCGCACCCTAGGCCATAGGCAGCCTACAAGCTCACTTTAAAAATATGTTTTCTGGAAGGAGACAAGTGCCACTTTTTTCAGGAAAAAGTCTCTGTTAGGAGCCTGAATACACCATTATTAAGGTATCACCAAGATGACCAAAATCATGTGTAACATAATTCCCCCCAAAGTACAAGGATGGAATCTGTGACAGGCAAAATACTTTGTAAACTGCATGTGTGTGTGAAAAACCAAGAGCGCACCTAATCGGAAACCTGCAAACAACCAAGCATCTGCAGAATATAATACCAGTTCTGAGGTAGGTAATCACAGATGAATGACATCATGAACGTAGGTCATGGCCACCAATCATACACCCTGGATCCATGCTGTCAAAAATAATGCATAGCCACCAGGGATACATTGTGGATCTATGCAGGAAAACTCAAATTAGAACGACATAGCCACGTGACATACAAAGTGGATCTATGTGTTTGTAAATTAAACATATTCCATCGCAGCCTGGATAAAAATATGGGACCCAGGGTCTTCAATCCTATCACCTGAAAGTACGAATCTAACCATGTGATTACATGTGCTGAAGTCGAACATGGTAGAAACCACTTGATTGCCGGTCAATGATGAAACCATTAACAAGTGCGAGGAAAATCACCATTAATGTCAATGACTCCCAAGGTACACTAGTACAATCCATCGAATGTGAATAAATGAGTTTAGGTCGAACATTCGATGGAATATCCCAATCAGGGGTCAATGATGAAAACCCATTGTCGAAAGCGAGGAAACCTGCCATTAAGGCATGCAAGCTCCAAGGTACCAAATAATCTCTAAGTCTTGTTTCCGGATAATGAGCTGGATTCGTCGGAACAAAACTCATCAATGACACGAAATGAGTAACAGATTTTGAAGGTGAAACAAAGTATGATATGGGTTGAGGAGGACACAGGGAAGGTCGACACAGAGAGAATGGGCAACTACATATGGTCGACTCAATAGAGGTTTCAGATGAACTTCTCTTGAACATATGAACGACATGACCAATGATTTGGTAGCACTGACTCAGAGATGACTCAGGATATGACCTTGTATCAAGTCGAACGAGAGACAAATGGATTTCCCAAACTGACTTCAAATAATGAATAAGGGGTGTCATGTTTAAGAGCGACACTTACTGCCAATAATATGAATACGAAAACATATCCCTTTCCCAAATTCCCCCCCACCATTTCTGGCGAGTACCTCTTTATTTTTACGCAATATTGAGGAGGATAACATATGATTGTTGATGTAAGCTCATCCTTCGGATGAGTCCCTCTGAGTATGTTTAATGAACACTAGGAAGGAGTGGTTCGGTCCCATTACGGGTCTTTCGATGTTTGTTTAATGAGTCCAAAGATAGAAAACTCGAATGTTTTTCATGATTATAGAGTCTGGAAAAACACTTAAAATAGAACTCTCTCAGTTCCTTTTTCGTAAAATAGTTTGAAAGGACCGAAAATGTGATAAACTATCGCCCATTGAACATTTGTTTAGATACTTTTACGAGCGTGAACAGAGCAAGGTCGCTCAACAATCTTTTGGGTTTTATGGAGCGTGAAAAGAGATTAAAGGATACTCCTTTGGGTTCATCGTTTTCGTGTTACCATGATGATTATGAAAAGATGGGAAAAGTATACTCAGTTTCATTCTCATGCATTTTCAAGCGCGAGAACTAACGAAGACTGAGCTCAAAGTTTTTCTAAAAACTATAAAAAGCTATTGCACATGCGATGAAAAAAGAAAAAACATCCGTACTCTTTCTTGTGGACTTCAAAGTCATTATAGCTACAAAAATTCATACTCATAGGGCTATTAGGCATTAGGTTTGATGAATAAAATAATATTAAAATCAACAAAAATGGTAAAAAGTAAATATAAGTGGGTAAAAGGGATTTTACCATATTCATTGTGATTTTGCCAAGAACTTTTCCCAAAACAACCCTTTTTACCTTAAATTTCATCACTCGATAGCAGGAAGCACACACAACCATTTGGTGAATTGTCTTCGTCAACTAGGTATGCTCTTGATCCCTCATCTTTTCCATGGTTTATTTTTCACTTTCATTGGCAATTTTCAAGTTTTTGAGTTGGGTTTAGGGCCAAAACTCGCGCTCAGGCGTTCTTGCAAGCTAGCCATATGGGACCTGCGAGAAGGCATGATTCTCACAGGTGGCCCCAAAGGCACCTGTGAGAATCTCACCCTGTGCTAAAGGGGCACCTGCGAGAACCGCAAAATGAAATTTTGAAATGATTTTTTCTCAATGAAAAATATGCCAAGGTTTGAAATGAGTTGTTGACTCTCTTCTTATGGTTCTTGTGCAGGCATTTGACCGTCATGATGGTTCTGGAGTGGTACGAAAGAGAGCATGAGGAAGATGATGCTATTTCCAGGAATGACCCGGGTACAGTTGCTACTCTCCGAGACTGTGGGCTTCTGAAATTCTTCCAGATTCCGGGTATGAGAGCCCAAGTCTGGTTGTTGGAGTACTTGGTTCATATGCGAGATGTGGACCAGTAGTTGCTTCACGTGGGATTTCACACCTATGACCCTAGATATCGAGGATATCTACTTTGTGACAGGGTTATCACAATGTGGGTACCACGCTAGCTTGACTGGTAGCCGAAGTGGCAGACTCCCTATGAGTGAGTATTGTCGCTAGTTCTACGTTCCAGAGGAAGAAAGAAGCAAAGGCAAGGTGGCTATCTGGGGGGTCCAGGATTTGACCCTACGAACCATCTTGTTCACCATAACACGCATGGCTGGGAGAACAACTCCACATATGGATCTCCAGAGATACTTCCATTATTCCATTGAGTGTACAGAGCCACGAGTCTTCAACTGGGTGGATGCAGTTCTCCACAGTATGAAGAGGCAGTTGACAAAATGCAGGAGAGGTAACCTAAAGAAATTTGGGTACGGATCACTTTTGGTTTCCTTCTTTCTTGAGAGGGTCCCCTTGCTGAGATTACAGGTTGAGTGGGGTTTACCGGACCCACATGATCCAAGGATGCTGAGGTGGTGCAACCTCATGGCCTGACATGTAGCTGGGCCTATCATCAAATACAATGATTCGTTCTTTGATTGGTTGTGGCCACAGATGCTGATGGTTAATGATTATGCCTACGTCGGGTTGGAATTCTGAGGGGACCCAAATTTAGCTCTATCTGAGGACGCTCAGTGGGGTGACCTGGGTAAGAAGTACACATTTTGTTCTTTTTAAATGTTTTTGTAATTTTTATCATATAAAATGTTTTTTTATGTTTGTCTAAGAACTAATTAAAAAAATCTCCTTTTGATGGCACAGATGTGGGGAGATATCGACCACCATGGAATTCTATTCAACAACGAGGAGAGGTGGCTCCAGTAGCATGATGGGATCCCAAAGATTATGAAGCAATGGAGCAAAACTTGGAGGGGTTGACTGCTGACATTCCGAACATGACTATTGGGGAGGTCCCTTGGCGTTATCAGTGCCACACTGTGGGTATGTCAGAGTCTATTGGCCGACTTATTCGTAGGGTGGCTCGGGCGGTCGTGTGTTATCGTCAGCATCATCCATGACGCTACTTTTTAGAAGCTATGAGCTTCATATTTTGAAATTTTGGTCCTCGGACATAAAATTTTTGTAAAAAACTTTTGATCGTTATATACATATATACGGATTCTACCGGCTTATCTTGTGTTGTGTGATGTGATTGGTTTATAAATGGGCCAAATGTTTGTCTAATACATAGTTAGCTAATGCATTATTTAATGTATTTAGACATCTAGGAATATGTTGATACTCAATATAATCAAAATAACGTTCCAAGAGGCGAATTCGTAAATACACCCATAATAAAGTAGGACTTTGAATAGCATATACATTACTTAACTGTAGTACTACTAGCTGGGAATTGAGTCGTACAACCAAGTGATGTATACTGAGCGAGATAACATCAATCAACAATTTGATAACGACGCTATACTCTGTAATATTGTTGGTCGCGCGACCGATACACACACCTCGTAGAGTGATAAGTTCGTTTGTAGGGGCGTAAATTGCCCAAGCAACAGAAGCAAGGTTCTGAGTACTACGGCTAGTGCCATCAGCGAAGCCAATGTGGGGTAGAGAAGACTCCTACATCTGGAAACCAAACACAACGTAACATAAGGGTAGAGACCAAATAACCAAAAAAACATATTACAGTAACACACAAGAAGTATGATACAATAAAATACATGTACTCTTGCACAGGTGATGTTAGGAATAGTACTTCTTTAAGTACAACCCATTTTTGGGTTCTCTCAAAGGGATACTGTCGTAATCTACTAACTCTTAAGCTCCTTTCTCCAGAACTCGTTTAATTATATAAGGACCTCGCCACATAGCTTCAAATTTTCCATCCCCTAGCATGTCTTGATCTTATTCGTAAAGGAGAACCAGATCACCTTCGAAAAAAACGCGAGGCTTGACATGTTTGTCGTATTGGGCTTTGACATGTTTCTTCTACGTTTCTGTGACTAGGGCGTCGTCGTGACGAGTTTCGTCTAATCGCATGAGATACAACAAACGTTCTTCTTCGGAAAAAGTGTATCTCGCATTCTATCGGGAGGATGGCTTCAAGACCATAGACTAACATAAATGGTGTAAACTTGGTAGTAGACTTAAGGGATGTCCGGTAGGCCCATAATTATAAGAACAACATCATGTGCCAACTTATTTTGTGAATCCCTATCATTCGTCTAAGCATGGTAATAAGGACTTTGTTAATTGCTTCGACTTGTCCGTTGTCTTGTGGGTAATAGGGTGTTGAGTTTTCATGGTGAAGACCCAAATTTTCAGTGAGTTTGGACATCATGAAGTTTCTAAAGTGACTATCGTGATCAGTGACGATAGCTTGAGGAATACCAAAACGAGCTATGATATGACTGAAAATGAATAATGCTATGATATTTCCGGTATTGTCAAATGTTGGCATCACCTCGACCCATTTCGTAAAATAATCTACGGCTACAATAATTTATCCATGCCCCTCGGCCGAGTGGGGGTGACATGTCATCAAATCGATACCCCATTTCACAAAAGGACCTATGGAGACCACGGGGTGAAGAGGAGCATGATGTGACCGTATTTTATGGTTGTAGGTCTGGCAAGCGTGGCATTTTTGGACGACAATTATACAATCGTTAAATAAAGAAGGCCCAAAATACCCTGCTCGTAAGATTTTCTGGGCAGTAGCATACCCAGACGTATGACCACCACAAGCTCCAGAATGACAGTCATTTAAGGCTTTCTCGGCTTCGTCAAACATGAGGTAGCATCAAAAAATTGAGTCAATCCCACAACGATAAAGAGTATCACCGAGGATAATATACTGATGGGCTTGGTAGCGTATTCGACGTCGGTTAGTACTGGAAAAATTGGGCTGGAAAGTCTGGGTTTGGAGATATATGATAATATCTCTGTACCAAAGATCATCGTAACTAATTAGGAAAAGGGATTCATCAGGTAATGAATCAGCTGCTACATTTTCTGTTTCATAGTAGGGAAAGTCGCATATCAACTTGGAAAAAACTAAGGATTTCTTGGACTTAGCGCGTTCAAATTCTAAGTCAAACTCCTGTAGTATCACGATCCACTTGGAGTATTTTCCCCCAAGCAGTTGATAGGTGATAATGTGCTGCATAGGGTTGCATTTAGAAATTACCGTAGTCTTGCGAGAGAGGATATAGTGCCAAAAACGTTGAACTTCTTGGATGGCTGTCAAGGCCAGTTTTTCAACATGTAAATACTTGGTTTCAGTAAGTGTTAGACTTCGACTCAAGTAATATATGACATGTTTTTCATGAGAATCATCCTCCTGGACGAGAACCATAGTGATGGTGTAATCCGAGGCTGTGAGGTAGAGCAAATAATCATGGCTGTAATCCGATGGGAAGAGGAGCAGAGTACGTGTCAGGGATAGTTTCAAAGCTTCGAAGGCTTTGTTTGCAGTGGTATCCCATATGAACTCAGACCCCTTTTTCAGTAGTCACATAAATCCAAGAGTTAGCTTGGCATAGTTTGGGATGAAACGACGAAGAACGTTTGCTTTCCCTTGCAAACTTTGTAACTGGCGAAGCGAAGAAGGAGGAGGGAGATTGAGAATCGCCTCGACCTTTAAAGGATCTACCTTGATCCCTTGACGTGAAACAATAAAGCCTAGAAGTCGGCCAGATTCTACGCAGAAAACACATTTGTGAGGATTCAAACGTATATGGTAAAACCGACATCGGAGGAAAATGGCTTGGAGGTGTATTGGATGATCGACGCGATGCATGGAATGAGTAGGTAAGTCGTCGAGATATGATTGCACGATGTGCTTGATATCATGGAAGGCATAAGACATAGCACGCTGAAAAGTTGCGACAACGTTTTTTAGACTGAAAGGAAGTTTCCGATAGGCAAAAGTGCCCCAAGGACAAATAAAAGCGGTTTTGTGTTGGTCCTAGGGAACAATATTGATTTGATTATATCTAGAGAAACCATCCATCAGAGAGAATATTTCACTTCCGGCACAGTCGTCGACAATCTGATCGACGAAGGGGGTAGGAAAGTTGTCTTTAGGACATGCTTTGTTAATATCCCTATAATCAATGCACATGCAGATTGTGCCTTGTTTCTTGTCGATCGGGACAAGATTGGAAACCCAGTCAGTGAGAGCCACCGGGTAAATAAAGCCAGCTTTGAGAAGTTTCTCGACTTCAAGCTTGATAGCGGCCGCTTTACGTGGGTGAACTGGATGAAGGCATTGCCGGACGGGTTTAGCATCTGGGTATGTCTTAATCTCATGTATCACAATGGCGGGGTAAATACTTGACATTTATTCATAGCTCCAGGCGAAGACGTCATGAAATTATTTGAAAAGTGACTTGTAGGTGACGATTTCATCAGGGGAACATGAAGCTCCGATATGCACATTTTCGACAATTCCAGGTTTTATGGATATGTCGAGGGGAATGGTGGGTGAGATATTGCTTAAGTTCCCTTCAGAAAACACATCATGTGTGGACTCGGGAATGGTGGAAATGACGAAAACAGTCAACGGGGCCGAGATCCGTTGGTATCTCTCAATGGTATGTTGTTCCAAGAAGAGAATGGAATGATGATGTCCATCATCCCAAGGGGTGTCTTCCATAATAGACATAATCATCTCGTCCATGGGAAAAATGACACGGAAAGGATCTAGAGATAAATCACCAAGAGAGGGGGTAGAAGGGGTTGTCGATTGAATGGATTGATAAGCGGATTTGACCACACTCAAAGGCATTTTTTCACCGTAACGAAGATGATCGCCGAGGTTGGGAACCATCCATGGGTCGTGAGACGTAGGGGTTCCGTGAATAGAGGTGGAGATCATGTTGATTGAAGCGACAAACAAATGTGGAATATCAGGCAGTGGGATG
>SNQJ01S0010379.1:7480-19409 GCA_010110895.2 Picea sitchensis | reverse complement strand
ATGAACCTCTGGTAGTAAACACTGGTTGTAACCCTCAGAAGAATTCATGAACCGATATGTCATGAACACATGGACCAATCAAGGAATGATCGGAAACAAAAGTACTCATAGATAACACGTTGCATTGAATCACTTCCAGGAAATGCATATTTACATAAAGGACAGACAAGGGATTTCTCATTAAGGAAGGAGGACCTTCCAACATTTCTACCCACGTAGTATAGGTGTTAGAGAAAACCAAATTTGGGTGGCCATGAGTGTTGGCACCCTGGTTATTAATGAAGGAATAATGTGTGGGCGCATTCATGTGAAACTTTTAAGTTTAATATGTACTAATTTGGGGTCGTGATCAGCCTATAGCAGGAAGTGTGGTCCTGTTGTAAGAATGAATGAAAACGAATAAACCATATGAGGAAAAGGTTATTTAAATTCCAACACCCCATGGCCAAGAACTGGTCATAAAGTGTGAAGAACTTGAAATCAATGCAAGAATGCATTGGGTATGAATGTGGCCATGGATAGTGGCACATTTGTTAAAACCCTTTGAAATGTTGAATTATATTTGAAAATATGTATATACGTACATGGAAAATCTAACAATTTGTTTGGCTGGTTGAAGAATGAATTGTAGGAAGCAGAGGGTTATGGATATGGTAGTAAGGTAAGCCCATAGGAAAGACCGATTGCCTACTGAGCCAAACTGCAAGGAATAATATTTCCTTTTGAGAAAGTGAATTTGATTGTTAGAATGCACCATTCTGAAATTGTTGTGACGATCTTGTAAAGGTGCAATAAAATGTATGTGCATGAGAACTAACAATTTGACTAGCTAAGGAATGACTACAGGAAGAAGGATTCTTGGATATGGCAATGTTGTAAGCCCATAAGGAAGACCGATTTCCTGCTAAGCTCAAATGTTATGGGAAGGAAAGTCCCATAATTATCAATCTGGTTCCTGTGCGGAACAAATATGAAAACAAATTGTGAAATAGTAAATCTGTAGGTGACATATTTGCAATAGAATTCTGAAAGTTAGAATTTATAATGATGTCTCACGAACCTTGTGTAACTGTGATACAGGTGAGAAGAAAAGATTTGTCTTGAAAGGACAGATGAAGGCTGTCACAACTGAAAATGATGAACGTGGCTACTGTTGAGCCATGAAAACCCCGTGATAAGCCATGATTGCCTGAAAATTATTGTGTTTAGGAAACACAAGCTGGAGGGACGCCTCGGCAGAGCAAGTCTGAGGGATGCCTCGACTGCAAGACTCGATAGAGTCTCTAAAATTTTCCCGTGCGAGAAAACCTTGGCAGGGCAAGATGGATCGCTCGAGGGACTGTATAATAGTGAAGGGGATGCTTGAGCTTGGGCCTGGAGGGTGAGTGACCGCAGGGAAGAGGAGACCTTAATAATTCTTGTAAACTATTGGGATGATGCACACAGTGGGTAGTTTCCCGTGCGGAAAAAAAAAACCTTGGAAAGGAAGATGAAATCATGATAGCTCTTGTGAACTATTGAATTGAGAATCATGCACCCAATGGGTACGTCAAGAAAAGCGATGAGCATGGATAAAAAAAAATACCATGTGGATACAGATTCACAAACTGCACAAATAAGTATTGTGGTAAGATTATGAAATTTTCCTTTTGATTTTTGAACACTAGTAAGATATTTTCGCACAAAATTGTGATTAATGTGCTTGTGGTCCAAGAGTTATTGAAGGCATGTGACGAAGACAAAGATCCTAAAAAAGGACTTGACCGAGGATGAAGGTCAAGACTTCTGAAGTGGTTGAATGAGAAAGGCATGACAGGTGTTTTTGAGAAAGAACACTGAGAACGATGTTCCTTTAAGGGGGACGGAATTGTAACCCCTTGTTTCCCCCAATCTGTAATTAATCATAAAATAGGAATTAACATGCTAAGGCATGAGGACAATGTAAATGTATTATTGACTGAGTTGCCAAATAAATGACTGTGGGGGTAAAGCCTTGAAAGTACTGGCCATGATATCACTAGAGGAAGAATGTGAAAACCATACAAGAGGGTTCATATATCAAATAACCCCAAATATTCATGATAAGGATGACAAACCTCCTTCGAATCCCAAGGAAAGGAAAGCAGTCAAGGAAGAAAGGATGGTGGTTGAATCACCAACCACCCCCATGAATGGAAACATGGGCTGTCAGCTCGAAGTACTGCAGGGACCTGCAGACCTGAGTTTCCTTCTGACAGAAGGAACATGATAGGTCGGCGAAACCGTCCAAGGTAAGAGGGACACAGAGAAAAGGAAGAAAGGGACATGAGACAAGAACATGAGCTCACAAGGGAGAGGCACGAAGCTCTCCAGCGAATCATGAATAGAAGGCTGCAAGCTTGATGTTGAAGAGCATCTGAGAAACCTCACCGAGGCCAAAAACGAGTGAGAAAGCTCTAAGTTGCAGAAAACAAGACCTGAACAGAAACTGAAATAGAGAGAGAACCCTCGAGAAGAGTGAGAGTTCCCTAGTGATATCATGGCTTGGCACGGGGGTGGCCAGAGTGCTAATATTGAATGCCTCTGAGCCTATGGTTGGGTGGAAGGACGAACACCCACAGTCAGTTGGTTGGCGGCAACCTGTAATAGATAAGTGATTTCGTACTTTGTGTAATTTAGTTGTAACTAGGCATGAATTTGGTTATACTGTGTATGTTTCAGGAATTGTGCTTGATTTCTGAATGGATATACTGTGTCTCTTTCCTTACTGCTTGGTTGTATAATTAGGCCAGTAAGAGATTATATGGATAGGACATGATTGGTACTTGTAAATTCTTGTGTCCTGTGGCGGCTTGAGTTAGAGCCACGAACTGTGAGTTCGTCGACCTTAGGCATAGTCTCATGTACACATGCCAACCTTTCTAGTTGTCTAGAGTCCCTTGGAGGATGAATTCTGTTAAGCTCAGGAGAGGTAGTGTAGTTATGCACAAGCTCCCTATGAGGCAAGTAGAGACCGAGACTCACTCAAGTCCTAGACTTGACAAATGAGCACAAGTTGTGCGCATAATACTCTTCTAAGAGTCAACCCAGGAGAAAGATCGCAAAACTCTTAATTCCTTCATAGCTGAGAAAGATCAGGAGGGACAACACTTTTCGTAAGTGCTGGCGAGACCCAACAATCGGTTTGCAGTAGAAGATCGAAGGCTGAGACCTTTGAAGCGTTGAAATCTTTCGATATCAGGAAGAAATCCAAAGCCCAAGAGGAAGAGCAACAAAATCCCTTAGATCAACTGTAGAGTGTGGATCTGGACCATTGAATCCTACGTCCAAGCACATAGGATAACGTGTAAGAGGAGAGGATTTGAACGGACAGCATAGAACCGTCAGATCTGGAGCGAGGACCGACAGTCGTTGGATCCAGAGATAGGAACACGAAAGAAGTCCCAAAATCACTTCAATCGTTGGATCATTGGAGGACAGGTGGCGAACATCCAGAAGCCACCGAGGTTTCAGAACTTAGGTGTATAAAGGTGGTGAAGAACGAGGATTCACAAGCACCAAAATCGCGAGGGTTATTCTGGATCGTTGGATCCAGGGCGACATGTGGTAGAGATCTAACCCATCGGAGTTTCGGCACCTGGGATACCTAAAGGCAAGTCTCCTGTACTCGCCAGTCTCGAAAACTCGAAATGGCATAGTGTGTCTAGAGTTTGGATGTTTCGATGTTTTGGCACCTGGGAAATTCCAAGGGTTAGTTCCTTTGTACTCGCCAGTCGCGAAGTCCCGACTTGCGAAACCCCGAAAGGAGCTTAGCGATGAATACAGGTTTAGGAGTTTCGGCTCCCGGGAAGCCTAAGTGTGAGACCTCCTGTCTGTGCATATCATGAATTCCTGACTTGTGAAATCCCTATATGGCTTAGCGCGTGTAGATTTGGTCTTCGGTGTTTCAACACCCGAAAAACCGAAGGGTATGAACCCCTCGTCCTCTTTTACCGAAAAAAACTGGTATGCGAAACTTTGAAAAGTGGAATGCTAGGTTTTAATCCAAGGCATTGTTAGATGTGACTAATTGTTGGTTCCTTTCAGATTTCGGCACTTTGAGAGACCAGAGAGCAGGGGAACACATGCATCGTGATTTTTCGAATCGCGAAAGCCGGAAGCACCTCTCCGGTAAGGCCTGTGGTCATAGAAAACGATCACATGGGTAAGGATAAGGGATGGTAGGGTCTGCATCAGGCCCCATAGTAATTCGAGGATTCTGTTCCTCGAGGAAAAAGAAGGAAAAAGCCAAAAAATATTAGTTCCCATAGTGGGTGTGTGACACTATACCTATTGCAATCCCTCTGTAACATGAGGATGCTTGGTAGGGGGGTTAGGAATTTGCTTAGGGGGACATGAACCTAACATGGGATCACTCCTGACATGCTATCGGTCTTGTGAAGACCCTCGACCCACCCGTCAAAGTCACCAATGTCGAAGTAGTTCACATGGTGACCCAAAATAAATTATTCGCATCGTTTTCTAAAAACTATAAAGGCACCTCCCTGTTATTGCAGGGAGGTCTATATGATGAACCACCTACCCATCATGTTATCATTAAACTGTGGGTGGATACACCACTCCATACAAATGTGTTTCTTGTTGACAAATGGTTGTTGTCTAGTTCAAGGATCAATAAAAAGAGACATCAAATATTGTTTTGAAATACCCAAGTCTCTAACCTAGTTTCTATCTAGTCTAGTGCTATAAAAGTCGAACATTCTAGCCCTATATTTAGAAATAGAAGTTAATTTACCTTGGACACTTGCAATGGACCTCACAATGACGTCCAATAAAGTGGCCAAGGAGTCTCTGCTAGGTTCTCTTGTCCACCTTAATTCATTTACAAGTGTTCTCAATGTGGCCAACCCCTCATCAATTTGTGCTTTTATGTTGG
This sequence comes from Picea sitchensis, assembly GCA_010110895.2. Classification (NCBI taxonomy): domain Eukaryota; kingdom Viridiplantae; phylum Streptophyta; class Pinopsida; order Pinales; family Pinaceae; genus Picea; species Picea sitchensis. The sequence continues at coordinate 14,494 of SNQJ01S0010379.1, read as the reverse complement.
GTGGTTGTGGTGGGTTGGGGTTTTCCTCGCCTTGGGGTGTTTGTGCGTGGTTTACATTGTCTCTGGGTTCCATCTTAATAATATATGTTGTAATTTAATAAGTGCACTTATGACAAAGGTATTACAAACAACAATTTCATTTGAGGATACTAGAGGAAACAAAGATTAGAAACAACCCATGAATGTAGAATATGATGCAATGATGAAGAACCAAACATGGTAGGTTGTGTCATGTCTTCAATGAATAAATGTTATAAGGTTCCAAATGGGCTTATAAGACAAAATTTAATTCAAATGGGGCCATAGAGAAATTAAAATAAAAAATGTATACTATTCAAATAATTATTTATCTTGCTTCAAGTCTTAGTTGGAATATTCATCAAATATATGAATACATTTTTCATTGGGAATATCCATGAATAAATATATATGGACCAATCCCTTGGTTTAGTGGATGAAAAACATCCTCACTTTTTTTACATGTTGAAGACAATCTAATTTTTCAGGCTAACATAAAAAATCAAGCATACCTGGCTTGAGTTGGTGGCAAGATCTCATGGCTTGAGTTGGTGACAAGATCGTATGCTTTTCTCCTCTTCTACTCTTCTTCACTAGCTCAATCAAAGAAAAACGTGAGAGGCAGTGGGAAAAAATCACACTCCCTTAAAATAGGACACACACATTTCTTCCAATGTGCTTATGTGACATATTGAGTAAAAGTTCGGGCTTTTCCAAACCTTTAACTTCAAAAATGCATGAGCATGGTGGCTCACCCCTTTGCCATTTTTTAGTCCACCAACTTTGTGCACTCACCCATAAACTTAAAACCCTACTCAACTACCAAAAAAATAAAACACATTTATATTGAATTTACTTTAGAGAATTGCTAATCAACAAACACATATTTTTGAATTTTCTTGTTACTATTTACCACAAGTTTACCAACTATCTATAAAATTGAGGCCTATCGCAAATCCCAAGAGGTATACCGAGATATAACCAAATGAAAAAATCAAACTTAAAAAATTAGGAAGAAGTAAAACTTCGACACTTAATCCTTTAAGAAAAATCAATAAATACACTAAAGTGAATTGAGGATGAAGTTATTTTTAGTTTGCCATGTAAAACCATTTCCACATAAATTAGTTTACGTTTTTCTACATCTATGGCAATGTTGTGGAAAAAGAAGAGTCGGATGAGAGAAGAATCAATTCTGGTTTCGACTTAATTTTTTAATAGGGCTTGGTCAAGGTTGGGCGACCAAAGATAAGGCAAGGCGAGTAATGCCAAAAACAACCACACAAGGGAGAGGAGGGGAGACAAAAGGGAAGGCAAGGCGAGTTGGCAAGAGGGGCAACGCCAAAACGACCAGACAAGGGAGGAGCAAGCACTAGGCTATGTACAGTTCTGTTTGAATAGACGTTAAATTCCCACAGGTTACAACTCAGTTGGTAAAGAGCGCAACACAAAGTTGCGAACAGATGACAATACGCACTTTGTGGTTGTGGCCGTGCGAAAATACAGCAATCCCGAAAGTTGCAGAGAAGTGAGAAGGGTACAAAGCTAAAAGGTTGAATACTAATTGCATGAACAAGAAGAACCACAACATTAAGTTAAGTTTGCACGTGAAAGAAGAAGTCTGTGAAAGCATAGAAAGTGAGAGTTACAAATAATACAGATTTCTATGAGGAGAATTCAAGATTTTTAACCATGAAAAATTATATTCTCAATTATTGATTCTATCCGAGTGTTTGTTGTTAGTCATTTCCATTTGAATGTAGATTTACATTTGTGAAATATTATGCAGGGGCGATCGAACACAGGAACACAGTTCAGAGTGTGGTACAAATTTAGTTTGCGTGTAACAAGGTGGAAAATGGAAATATAAAAGGAAACTTAAATATATATGTGGAATTTGAAAAACATAAACACTGTATTACATAGTACCTCTTTCATACACGTTACTGAAAAATATTTACTTATCATTTATGGATCTGGAACTCGTTTTTTTACATAAATATCTCTCTCTATTCTTATGCTTACTAAGCTACACAGAGCAACACTTTACTGTCCGTGAAAAAATCTGCATATCAAGACGGATTCAGTATTTAAGTAAAACAAGTGATCCGCATAGAAATAACTTATATTCAAGTAGCTCTATCCAGGTAGCCGTAGTATCGACGATCTGACAGCGTCCTCTGCAATTCCAAATCTCTGTGGAACTCGTTGATGAAAACTTCTGCAGCGTTATTAATATCTTGATGAGAAATATCCTTTGCTTCTTTCTTATCAGATGTTAGTGCTGCCGAAACCGACGAACGGGAGCCAGAAACAGCCGGAAACGGCCCATGTTCCACTGGGTTCACCGTGGACTTGGATCGTTTCTGGCGACCGTTCTCCTCTTCTGATCTGCCTCCACACGTGAATAACCACTTCCCACACATCTTACAAACGAATTACTGATGATAACAAACAGTTTACTTAGTTTGGAAGAAAACCCAGAAAAAGAGAAGAGAGCTAAAGGGAAAAGATCTCCGTCACAGAGTCAGGGAAAGAGAAAAAGGAGACGAAAAAGAAAAAAGGAGGATTCAGCGCAATGAACAATTGTGCCCTCCTTAACCTTATATATTGAAGTATAATGGCGCTCGTTCTTTCTCAGAAGAACCCTCGAGATATTCGACTCCTTCACCGAAGAGCCGCTGACGACACTTCTCTCTCGTCAGAAATATTATTTTGTTTTAAAGGTGATTCCCCGCGTTTTGATTTATTGACCACTGACTACCAATTTTGATTTGCTTTCGTCCCAAGTAACAAAAAGCAGACTTTAGAGGTCTTCCGCCTGCCTTCCGAATAACTTTCTCTACAAACTGAATAGAGGTCTTCGGCCTGCCTTCCAAATAACTTTTTGGACAACTGAAAAATGTAGAGTTGTTCGTGCGAAGCTCCTTACTCATTTTTCCACTCTAAAATTACTCTCCCAAAGAAGACGTGTCATTAACTTGCATACCATTCAAAGATACTACTTTTACTGCAAGCAATTACTTTTGGATGAGCCTATTTCTAAATCTCAAATTATTATTTTTTAAATATCTTTATATTCTAAGAAACATAAATCAAATGGATGGGGAGTTTTGGTTTGTGGTTGATTGTGGGATAAGAGATCTTTTTCTCAAGGATTTGACTGTTAAAGTTTATTGAATTATACCTATCTTATCTTCTTCTATATTTGAATTTATGATTTTTAAAATCGTATTCTTAACCATTAAACGCATAGTCCACTCAAATTGTATTATCATTTATATAACTAACTAAAAAATAAACACAAACACAAATTCATAACCATTAAACCCACAACCCACTCAAATTATATTATCATTTATATAATTAACTAAAAATAATATATTTAAATAACATCATTACTCCTACATCACTACTACCTTATATCAAGTTTTTGTGTGATGTGATGATATGAGATGGAACCTCCTTCATTATTAACCAAGTAACTCGTGCCAATTCTAGATTTTCTAAATTAAAATTGACCAAATTTGGTATCACAAAATGGATTTTGAAAATTAAGAAGTCTAAAAACAAACAAGGAAGCTCAAAGTAAAAACTAAGTAAAATTCACGACATTAGAAAAACCTACTTAAAAAAACAATCATTGATGATAACTCGTTTATATATATATATATATTCCAAAATTTTAGAGTTGGATTTAGGCATGTTATGAAAGTAAAGTTCATTTTTAATAATTATAACTTGGTGTGGTCAAAGTAGTTTGATTCGTCAATGAGCATACTTGGAAAGACAATCAACAACCACCATGATGACTGATTTATTTCCTGATTTGGGTAAGTCGGTAATAAAATCCATAGAGATATCCTTCCAAATAGCAGGTGGAATCGGGAGCGGTTGTAGTGTGCCTGGAGATTTGACTGTTTCTCCCTTGTTGTGTTGACACACATCACATTTAGTGACAAAATTATGAATTTCCTATTTCATACCATCCCAGAAAAAGGAACGTTTGACCTTGTCATAGGTTTTGGTGAACCCGGAGTGCCCCACTATGGGTGTAGCATGAAGTTCAAAAAGTACTGTGGATTTAAGCTTTGATTGTTTACTTAAATACAAACGGCCTTTGTATCGAAGATCATCATGGAGCCAAGAGTACCCTGGGGAAGATGGAGCATTGGACTACAATTGTTGGATCAGATGTAAACTTTTGGGATCTTGTAGCCATTCCTGGCGAACGACTTGGAGCCAATCTGGTACAATGAAGGAAAGAGAAAAAAGGGATCCTTCATCTTCATATTTGCGGGAAAGTGCACCCACAACCACATTTTATTTTCCTTTCTTGTAAATGATCTCATAATCATATCCAAAGAGCTTAGTTACCCATTTTTGTTGCTCCGGGGAGGAAATGTGTTGTTTCAGAAAATACTTGAGGCTTTGATGGTCTGTCTTAATTTGGAAACATTGCCCCAATAGATAAGGACGCCACAGATCAACGACATGCAGAATAGCCAACAATTCCTTTTCATAGATGGATTTGCCCAGATTTATTTTAGATAGTTGCTTGCTGGTAAAGGCCAAAGGTCAACCCTCTTGCATAAGGACAAAACCAATTCCTTTCCCTGAGGCATCACATTCCAACACAAAGGTCTTTGTGAAATCAGGAAGGGCCAGGACTAGAGTGGTGCACATGGCCATCTTCAAGGTGTGAAAATCTTGAGCAGTGGCTGGAGTACAAGTGAAAGAGTTCTTTTTTAAGAGAGCAGTGAGAGGTGCTGCAATCTTTCCATAATTCTTAACAAACTTGTGATAATAGCCTATTAAGCCCAGAAATCCACACAATCTCTTGAGATTCTTTGGGTGAGGCCAGTCTTGCATAGCTTCAATATTTTTAGGATCCACCCTGACGCCATCCTTGCCAACCAAATGACCCAAGTATTCTACTTCTGAGGTGCCAAAAGCACATTTAGACTGTTTCAGGAAAAGTTGGTGCTGAGAGAGTAGATGGAGAACTCGATCCATATGAGCAAGATGGTCTGTTTAGATTTTTCTATAGATGAGGATATCATCAAATAAAACTAAGAAAAAATGGCGGAGGAAAGGACGGAAGACATGATTCATGAGGCTTTGGAAGGTGGAGGGGGCATTACACAAGCCAAAGGGCATGAAAAAAAAATCATAGTGGCCCTCATGAGTTCTAAAGGCAATCTTGGGAATGTCCTCCTCTTTCATACGTATCTGGTGGTAGCTCGAATGAAGATCAAGTTTAGTAAAGAATTGGGTGCCACTCAATTCATCTAGGAGGTCATCAATGACAAGAATGGGGAATTTGTCTTTAATGGTAGGTTTGTTGAGGGCACGAAAGTCAGGACACATTCGCCAAGAACCTTCTTTCTTCAGGACGATGACCACAGGAGAAGAGTAGGGGCTTGTACTAGGGCGGATAACGCCTGCATTAAGAAGCTCCTGGACCATTTTCTCAATTTCATTTTTTTGGGAAAAGGGGTGACGATACAGACATATATTGGGAGGAAGGATTTCGAGTACAAGGGGAATGGAAAGATCATGAACAACACGGGAAGGAGGGAGTCCTTGGGGAGTGGAAAATACCAATTGATGTTTAGAAAAGGATGGCTTGGAGGTCTTGCGGCACCGAGGGTGTCTCTGTTTCTTGTATGGCATGGAGTTGGGCGATAACACGAGAATGACCTTTTTTGAGCATCTTTTCCATACGATGGGAACTAATGATCTTAGGTGAACTAGCGGTGATGCCTTGGAAGTTATATTGGTGGCCCTTCTGGTCGAATTGCATGGTTAAGTCCTTAAAATCCATGAGAATGGGACCCAAAGTCCTTAGCCAGTCTGCACCGAACATAATGTCACAACATCCCATGTCGATAGCAAACATATGGGATTTCAGGTGGTAGTCACCAATTTGGAGACGCACATTTTCACAACACCCTCAACATTTCATGGAACCACCATTGGCAATCATGATTTGGAAATTATTGACGGCATGGATGTAGTAATGAGTTTCTTAGGAAATGCGACGATGAATAAAATTATGGGTGCTACCACTATCAACTAGAATGATGACCTTCCAATGCTTGATGTAACCGATTAGCTTGAGGGGTTGGGGAGGGGAGAAGCCAGTGAGAGCATTGATGGAAATGACCGGTTCTACTTCGGGAGGGTCTAAGGGAGGGTTGATGTTAGTGGAATCAGGTGACTTAGGCACAAGGGGAGTTTCTACATCCTCTTCTGAAATATTCTCGGAGATGGCCATAAAAAGATTTTTCTCCTTACACTTGTGTCCCGAGAAATATTTGTCATCACAATTATAACAAAGGTCTTTGAGTTGGCGTTCATCCATTTCAACCCTAGTCAATTTTTGGATCTTTACTGGAGCAGAGGAAGTAGTGGGATTTACTGGTTTAGGGCGAGGGATAAAGGAGGGTTTTCAGTTTTGAGAAGATACAATATGTTGTGCTTCTTTATCTCTTTTAGTAGCCTCCACCTAAATCTGAGACCGAGCCATGAGGACATGGGCCCGAATATCATCCTTGAGGCCAATGATAAAACACTCTCGGAAAAGGCATCAGACATGCCCTATGTACGAAAATCTAGGCGCTCAAAGGTATCTATAAAGTCTTCCATTGTTCCTAATTGTTTCAACTTTGTCAAACGACCCAAATGGTTGGTGTCAGTGTCAAAGTGTTCATAAAGCTCTGCCAAAAAGTGCGTCCAAGAAATATACCCTTGACCGAAGTTTTTTCTCCATTGCCACCGTTGCCAACGTTCTTGATCTAGATGGAGAACACTATACCGGAGTTTGGCCAAATCATCTGTAATGCCGTATAAAGAGAAATAATGTTCCATTTGGGTTACCCAACTAGTGGGGTTTGAGCCATCAAATTTGGTCACATCCACCCGCGAAAGGCGTAGGTCACATTGAAAGTGCAAGATACCAGATATATAACATATGAAGAACAAAAATGAAAT
>SNQJ01S0010378.1:195895-232098 GCA_010110895.2 Picea sitchensis | reverse complement strand
CTGGTGGACGTAGCCCACACTAGGTGAACCACGTAAATCTGTGTCTCTCTTGTATTGTGTGTCTTCTGTGTTTTGTTTCTGCATTTGTTTTATTTTATTGCTCTGCGATCCTATTTTTCTAACACCTTTTACTATTGGACACGCACAGGGGTGTCGTGAGATGGCTCTGGGATCTCATCGTCACTATATATATGTATAATCTTGCTCAAGGGATTAGGTGCTTTTGTTTCTATCAACGCTCAACCTGTCTTTGGTTGAATTGTCCCATAGACCAGGGGATTGACCGACGATGTTGTGGATTCATGATTGCCTAACCCGTTGGTGTTACCGGGATTTATGGAACCAGGGTCGCTTGGCTCCGTCGGTCCACCTTCTCAGATACCAGTTGGAAGCGCTGGTGTTATGAGGTACAGATCATCCTTCATTCGGTTCATTAGCAGTTGGCTTTGCTGCCACAAAAGTTCACCCATCTCCCATGAAAATTCAATTTCAAGGGAATCCCTGGTTTGTACTAGGGATGCCTGATAATCCCCTACCACTTCGATGTCTTCCTGTGGGTTTCCCATTGCTTCTCCCAGTTCATATGCTACCATTTCATCCCAGGTCTTGAGAATATCTTGAGTTGTCCTCTCCAAGGATGTCGCTTGCTCTTCCTAACTCATGGTCTTGAACCTGGTTGTTCGAGGATCAACCATCCTTGCCACCACCTCATTCTAGTCTTGAGAATTTTCGATGAAAAAATCATCTTCAAACCGGTCATGGGTGTAAGGCCAACAAGATGATACCTGTGATGCGCGTTGTAGGACCAGTCCCTTGGGGTCGTGTTTGCGAAAATGACCAGTTTTGAACCAGAATTCCAATTGGCTTAGCCCTTCTTTCTTAGCATGCGTAGTGTCTTTGACCATGTAGAAGCCAATATGAAACCCATAAGGTATTAAGGCCCGCTTCTTGTCTTTTACTAAAGTGACATTATATCCTTGCAGAATGGTTTGATAGAAAATTTACCCTAACACTAGTTGATCGGGAACATATATGGGTAACAAATGGGGTGCCCCTGTGGCACCAAAAACCCTGATATAGGTCTCACGTTCATCTAGATACGAATGACCTACTTTCGATATAACCTTTTTTTCTTCATCCGACAGCCTTGGGAACTATTTATTGAACAACAAAGAATGAATGCACACAATAAACTAGTCACAGATAAGAGAATAGGATTTTTTGTACCTATTTTCCCATAAGATGTTGAAGTATACATGGACTAGGACTTCGGAGGAGTGTCAGTTTAAGTTCATTCCAGAAAAAACATTCCTGGAACAGATGACGTCCAACAGATATGAGGCCATGTAGAAGGAGAGGGTTTCTCCCTCTTTTGGTGTTTGGGCTTGTCATATACAAGTACTCAGCTGTTTGGAGATGATGGCACCCCAATTGAAGCTCATGCCTGAAATGGCCACCATATAAGCTAGAGGCATCCAAGCCTCTGAAAAATGGGAACAATATTTCTCCCCATGCAACCTGCAGAGAAGAGCCATTAGGTATATGTATGGTTCCCTTAGATTGGTCGTCGAATACTAGTCGACAGTCTGGTTCATGAATTTTTTGCCTTCCCTCCACCATGACACCATGATTTTGCTGGTGTCGTGTGCTGCATAGAAACTTACAACTAAATCAATCCTCATCTTTTCTTATGGCTCCCTAATCTTGTAGTAACTTTGGACCTCTGAAGGCAAGAAAACCCCGATGCATTCATCGTTATCTTCATTAATCAAACATTTTTGTGCATCAGTGTGGTCAATGAGCCACTTTAGGAGATCAATGCAAGGGAACACCAAAGTCCGGCTTGCCACCATGTGTAGATAAGCCTTATGGATATTTGGGAGAACATCATCATCGAGTCTTCTTGTATCAGGGTCGTTGTGCAGGGTATACTCGAGGGGTTCTTCCCTATTGATTTTCTTTAATAGTTCTTCCCAGCAAGGGATTGTTGCTTTGGCTCCAATGTTAGCCTATATGTTTCCGAAGGCTAGAGGCTGGACGAAGGATTTATTGGTGGTTTTCTTAATGACGGACACCGGATTTGGAGAGAATTCTATTTTCCTTGCAACTGTTGGGGAGGGGCCCTCTCCTGCTTCTAGTTCTTGCAACTTTGGCACTCTTGGGGATTTCCTGGTGGAGGGTTTCTTTGGAGACATTGTTCCTACAATTTAAACGACCCTTTAAACAGATGTATAGAGCAACATTGGGTGGGAACATATAAAATGAAACATAATACACCACAAGAAGATATACACCTATAATGCTTGCTAAGACAATTGTCTAATACTCATTGAACCTTGGACGCCTTCTTCGAATTGTTAGCCTCTCTCTTCTGTGTGTTAAGAACTCCTTTCAGTATAGAATAGGTTCATATAGAATAACTCAAAAGAATATAATGGGAGGGATCCTATCAGTCGTATCAATCAGTTAATGCGAGTAATGAACTTAATTCCAAACAAACTAATGTTAGATCTATGCAAATAAATTCCAAATCGGTTGACGGTGGAGGTGTGGAGGGAGGTGCATTGTATCAGTAGGCTTAAACGGTCCATTTTAATTTGTGCATGAAACAACAACTAATCCACAATCTGTGGATTAGATAACACTTTAAATGCATCGTACCTAACATATCTAAGGGCTAAAACGTCTCCTCACGTCGTGTCTCTCTGGTGTATAGATCGGGGATCGGCTACTATCTTTGTGTACATTTTCATTAATGTGCTCCTGGTAAACACTCTCGACGTTGATGGTATCAAGGATTGGGGAAAGTTTAAGAGCGTAGTTTTTTGTCAGGTTATCATATTTTCAAATGTCCAACTCCAAAATCATTTTAGGAGTCGGCGATCAGCGATACCATTCTTCTCCTTGCACGATGCTTACTCTACTTGTTTTTATGCTGATGTTGGATGAATCGATCTTCGATGGTATTCTTACTGAATCTCATTTGCAAAAAGAGAGGGACTTGCATCCCCCGACGTCGATGAATATCGATCTTCAACAATATTGGTTTTAACGAACATTTCTTATCGCACTTACGTCTCTCTGATGTTGAATCCCTTAAGCACACCCAGAGATGCTTTGACTGTTGATTTCTTAAGTAATTGCTAAGTTAGTCTCTTTTAAAATTAAGGGGATTCTTTATATGTTCAGGCAAACTTTACACAATTCAAACATGAAAACATAAAAGATAATCACGGGCAATAGGTTTATACTGAAATAGAAAATGCAAAGGATTAAGTGGTACCCAAAAAGAAAAAAATGGACATAGACTTTTTAAGGGTGTGTTGAGTGCTCAACAAATGGTGATTCACTGGGCGAAAGAAGAATATCTCNTCTCTCTCTCTCTCTTTTTAATTTATTGGAAGTATTGTTTTAGGGCTTGGTCGTTTACTGGAAGGGCATCGGGTTCCCCCCTCAGATTCTGCAACTGATAATTTCTTGCCCCGATCTTCTCAGCCACCTGGAAAGGTCCAAGCCATAGATTCTGAAACTTAGAATGATTCCCTTTTGGTTCATTTGCTCTGTCCCATTTCAAGACTAAGTCTCCTACTTCAAAGTTATTTTCTTTAGTCTTATGCTTATCGAACCATATTTTCACTACTTGTTGGTGAGCTAGGAACTTTGACTTAGCCTTTTCTCTCTCCTCTTCCAACATGAGTAGAGTGTTGATTCTGTGTTGTATGGCCGATGAAGGTTCCTCGTTGGAATCTTGGGCTAGTTGAAGAGATGGGAGATAGATCCCATTTGGGAGGATGGCTTCTTTCCTGTAGACCAAAAAGTATGGGGAATTTCCTATAGCTTCTTTGGGTGTAACCCTATCGGCCCATAGAGAATTATGGAGTAGATTATGCCAATTTCTTCGTTTATCTTCAACCGTATTCTTTAATATTCTTACCAGGTTTTTATTAGTTGATTCTGCCACACCATTTCCCTGAGGATAATAATTTGCAGAAAACTTAACTATGATTCCTTTGTCCAGAGAAAAATCTGTCAATAGGGTGGAAGAAAAGTAATATGCATTGTCAAAGACCAGAACAGAAGGGACACCAAACCTCATGATCAATTTTTTTCTATGAATTGGATTACTACCTTCTCGTTTACATGAGTCAGAGGAATGGTCTCTTCCCATTTTGTGAAATAGTCGGTGGAAGTAAGAATGTACTTATGCAGTTTTGAAGAGCTAGGTGTAATTTCTCCTATGATATCCAACCCCCACTAGTCAAAAGGCCTAGAGACAGTCACAGGTTGGAGTGGGACTACTGATCTCTTCTCCTTTCCAATGCTTATTTGACAAGTCTTACAGTTTCTAGTGTAAGCATGAGCGTCTTTGAACAAGGTGGGCCAATAATAGATGACTCTTAGAATCTTATGAGCGGTGGTGTTTCCTGCGAAATTTCCCCCGGTGGGGCCATCATGGCATTCCTTCAAAACTTTGTCTGTGTCTTCACGTTCAAGACATCTTAATAGTACTCCATCATAATTGATTCAGAAGAGCACTGAATTTATAAGGAGATATTGTGAAGATTTTAATCTGAGGGCTCTCCTTTCTTTAGGGTTGAGATTTTTGGGACAAGTCTAGTGATGTAGAAGATAAGTTAAATACTTATACCAATAGTATTGTCCTAGGGAGATGTATGATACTTCACCACACCATAGTGTCATTTCATTCTCCCATCCAAAATCTTCATTTACTTGATCATGGGCTTCGACTGCAAGCTTGCATAACTCTTGTCCTTTTACTAGTCTGGCAAGCTTTATATCCAGATCAAATTCCTGGACTACTGCCATCCAGTTCCCTCTTCTTTCCCCCATTTCTTGTTGGGTAAAGAAGGATCAGATTGCAGGGTGTGGCACAATCACTTTATTGTGATTCTTGAGGATGTAAGACCTGAAATGCTTTACTACCTTATAAACCGTGTAGGCTTGTTTGTCTATAGCAGGATAATTGAGCTCAATGCCTTGAATATTAGTAATCATAAATGACACTGGGGCTTCGTTGTTGTCATTATCCTTCTGAGTCAAAACTATAGCTAATGATTGGCCGAAGGCGAAAGTATAAAGGGAAAAGTCTCTATTGAAATCGAGACTTTGCAACATCGGGGCCCGGGATATAGCAACTTTGATATTGTTGAAGGCATATTTTCGCTCATCATCCCACTTAAATTCGAAATCATTGCAAATCATCTTTTGTAAGGGTTTAATGATTTCTGCGAAGTCGGGAGTGAACTTCCTCACAAAATTGATTTTCCCGAAAAAGGACTGCGTAAATTTCTTCTTATGGGGTAATGGAAGTTGAGATATGGCCTCAATCCTTTCTGGGTCTATGTGAATCCCTACTTGAGATATAATGTGACCTAAGATATTACCTTCCTCGACATCGAAGATAGTTTTTTTGGGGTTTAAGGATATACTGTATTTCCTACACCTTTCAAAAATCTAAGTTAGGTGTTGGATGTGCTCTTCTCTATTCTTTGAATATACTGTTATGTCATCTAGATACACTACCACACATTTATTGATTAGTCCCCAGAAAGCCACATCCATGGCCCTTTGGAAGGTTGATCCTGCCTTAATTAACCCAAAAGGCATGCGTTTATAAGCGAAGGTTCCCCATTTAGTTCAGAAGGTGGTTTTTAAACGATCTTCCTCTGAAACCAGGACTTGGTTGTAACCTGAGAACCCATATAGTAGAGAGAATATATCCGAGCCAAACACGGTCTGCAGGAGTTGTTCCATTGGTAGGACTGGGTAATTGTCTTTTTCTGAATCTCTGTTGAGGTTCCTAAAATCTACGCATAAGCATATTTCTCCTGAATTTTTCCTCACTGGAACAAGATTTTATACCTAGGAGGAATGCCTAACCTAGAAAATGATCTTGGAATCTAAAAGTTTCTTTAATTCCTGATACATGAGAGGTTCCAAGGATGGGTGATACTTTCATAGCTTCTATTGGAAAGGTTTCACTTTGGGTTTTAACGGGATGGTGTGTTGAATGATGCAGGTATCATATGTCTTCAAATCCCTATAGGAACTGTTGATGGGGATTAAATCCCTTGACTCAAAAGTAGGAACCAAACCTGCCACCGAGGCCTAATTAGACTTTGCAGTGTTTAGGATGGAATGGTTCTCCAGATCTTGTGATCCAACTAATTTATCGATGGGCTATGTGTTTTCTTGTGAAGGCTCTTCCTTCAGTTAGGACTGTTATTCTCTGTATTTTCTCTTGAGTGGGGCTGGTATGATAGATGCAAGCCAGTATAAACCAACTTGACTAGTAACAAGATTGAGCTTTAACTACTGAAAAGAGGCTGAGCTTGGGATAAACCACTGCTCAAACATGCAGACAATGATTCTATGCCAAAGGGCCTAGTACTAATACATTAACCAAATCAGAATCCAATCACTGTCTGAGAGACTAATTATCAGAAAGAAAGTACATATGTAATAAGATGATGGCAAGCAAAATATTTCATCTACCATAACCATGAATCACATAATAACACAACGATTTATCTCCATCATGAAAGAAAAGAACATCAAGGCATTGCACCAGATAACTTAACAACAGAATTAATTTCTCTTACTCATTACTGCATCATTCATGAAACATGATAGGAAGTAGTTCTTCTCCAAGTCCAATCACATTGCATCTGATGGAAATAGTTTGTCTCTGGTCCAGAATGACTTCTAAATTCATAGCAGTCTCAAAATAATTCTCCACTGCCAAAAAGAAAGAGTTCTTACAAAAACCATAGACCTTTGACTAATTGGTCAATGTCCTTATTTATAATATAAAATTCAACCGAAATTAACATCTAAGTAAAGTTTGAACCAAACAAAAATCGCCACATGGCGTGATCATCTAATAGTTTCCTTATCAGTTCACTCGAGATATTTCTTGAAAAGGGTGACTTCTTTTGTATTCAGACCAACTGATAAACACATCTTCACGGATTTGAGCCCATGGGAATCTGTGTTGTTCCATTGGGGCTACATATAATCCTCTGATATCTACTGCACACGCTCAATACTTTACCAGACTCGTGTTCAACTATTGCAGCATGGTTTGAGCTTTGATCGTTTATTTTTCGAATTGTTGCACTTGCCCTGAACTTGCATCAGTTATCATTGTGCATTCTTTGTCCCATAGAGAGTATTGTTTAGTATGTGTCTTGAATACGTCGCTTAGGTTGATAAATTCGTCGGGGGTGCCAAATTCGGGGAGCCCAAAATCCTTCATTGCTCTAATGATTTAGTTTAGGTGTTTCTTTCGAGTTCTTTGGCGAGATCACGGGATGAGATTTGTTCAGTAGTCGGGAGGATTTTTCCTGCAATCAAGGTAGAGTTAGTTTAGCTATTAAGCAACCTATGATAAGACATAAAAAAACCAAAAAGATTAATGCATACCTGCGTAGCTCTCTAGTCCCAGTCATTTTAATACTTACGTGATCACAGATGCTCCTTTGAACGACCTGTGATGACCTAGCCAAAGCCACTGCTCCTCTTCGGTTTGAATGAATTATGTCAACATGCCATAGGGTGGAAAATAAAGTATGACAGACATCAACGTATAAACCGTCGTAGTAATCGATTGGCCTTTGGGGCCGAAAGGAGTTGTCGAAGATGGGTGTGCACGTGTATGCTCCCAAAAGGTCGAATACCGTAAAGGTAAAGTCATTAAATGCCTCCAAAATATGTATCATCAAGCGTGTCAAACATCATTCATCAATAACGGAGGTTCGGAAGTTCAAAATGATCGGAAGGGTCATACTGCACGTTCCCTGCAACTCTGATTTGGCGGCATTTATATGTTCTGGATCACGTCTGTTGAGAAGTTGTGGCACATTGAGTCTTCAAAACATCATGTCACGAGGTGCAAGTGTTTTATTGGCACACTCTGTTTCTCTCCTTCATTTATCTATAAATTATAGGAGTTCTGGGGGGAATTCTACGCATATGCCGAGTCTTAAATCCTTTGGAATTCTAGTCTGGCGATTTTATCTTGGCGAAGTCCCATGTAATAGTACTTTATCACCTACAGACGCTTGAGTCCCTATGTTGTTGCATTATGGGATTTCCTTCAAACATGGGGCGGGCTCTGAGAGGCAGCTGGAGTGCCAGGTTCGAGCCCCAACATGCCTGGGACTCTTTCTTATTGGCTTGCCATGTACTTGAAACTCCAACAGGAGGTACATGCATTTGCTTGGAGACGACATCAACGTATCCAGTGGAGCTTGGGGTGGAAAAAGGTACGTCTGAAAGAGCCATGCTGGGAATAGTGCCTTCTTTGGAGTTGAAACCATGAAGAAGAGGAAGGCCTAGAAAAAAAATAGAAAAAAGGGAGGAAGATCACCTTTGAGCTGAGTTGAGCATATGTCAAGCAGTTGAGGGGTCTTCGATGCTTACCAATTGGTCAGAGCTATTTGGGAGTACCGGTAGAGGAGATGAGAGACGAAAGGGAAGGGAAAAAGAACCGGGCACTTTCATCGAAATTCCCGCTCAGTAGTTAGAGCAGGCTCAACTCGCAATAGCTGAACTCTACCAATAAAATAGAGAGTTGCGGCGTCAGTTGGCAAAAAAAGACCAAGAGATACCGTCGTCACAGGGTTGCGCACGGTTTGGCTGCAGAGATGGCTTTGGGAAGCACAAGATACAATTATGCAGTTGTGTGAGTTGCAGAAGATGGTGGGAGAAAATAACATAGTGAAAGGCGCGAGTAGTAACCTGGGGAAAGGTTTGTGTGTAGGGGATGCAAAATGGGCAGTTATGTGCCTTGTATTTTCCTAAGCAACGCTTGACAATTTTCCCTTTTTCTCTTTTGTGGTAGAGATATTCATGGTCTCATTTCCACCAGGCCGATTGGTCGCGGCGTCGATGTGGCTTATTTTTATGTGATCCGAACTCGGTGGGAACCTTTAATACTAAATATCGACAGTGTTTTGAATGTATCACTCTTTCTTATATAACTTTTTTTCGCATAAATTATTAGATTCTTGTGATTGTCATTGTTACACTGTGAGTTTGTTAATACTTTCCCTTGTAAAAGTTTTGATGTTGATTTATGCTTCTTTGGCGTTATCAACCTCGGATCATTAGAAATATTTAATCATAAAAAACAAAAGGCATTCGGCTAGTGGGTAAGGGTCATATTTGGGATCTCACTCGTGTCGAAATCACTAAGAAAAGACTAGTCGCCAAGACTGCCGATACTGGGTGGTATCGGGGTTATTATTACAACAAGAAATTAATCATTTTGCAATCGCTGGTGCTGAACTTGTTTCGGGAGTTCGACGGTCAACAATGTCACTCTTCTATTTGCGCGGCAATCACTATTACACTTTTTCTGAAGCCGAACTTCTTAAGCGAGTCGAGGAAAATTCTGGGTCGCTGATTCCTGGAGTAGTTGTTAAGTCTTTTTAGAGTTAAGATGATTCTTTGTTGTATGTTCAAGTAAACTTTAATCAATTCAAACATGAAACACATAAGATAAGCGTAAGTATCAGTTTCATAACGAGGTGAAAATAGTCAAATGCAAAAGATCGGGTGGTACCCAAAAAGAAAATGGTCATAGATTGTTTTTAGGGTGTGTTGAGTGCTCAACAAATGGCGATTCACTGGGTGAACCCTGAATATCTACTTCTACTTAATTTCCCTTGAGGTATTACTGAACCACAAAGTAGATATCTCTAGTATTTCTTTTATCCATATTAACTGATTTTATTATATATATATATATATTTTTATTTTTTTATTTTTTTTATTGAAAGTATTTCTTTAGGGATTGGACGTTTACTGGGAGGGCATTAGGTTCCCCTCTTAGATTCTGTAGCCGGTAAGTGCCTTCCCTGATATTCTCAGCCACCTGGAAAGGTCCAAGCCACAGGTTCTGAAATTTAGAATGTTTCCCCTTCGGTTCATTCGCTCTGTCCCATTTTAGGACCAAGTCTCCTACTTTAAAAAATTTCTCTTTAGCTTTATGCTTATCGAACCACCTTTTCAGTATCTATTGGTGCGCTAAGAATTTTGACCTAGCCTTTTACCTCTCTTCTTCCATCATGAGAAAAGTGTTGATTCTCTGTTGCATGGCCGACGATGCTTCCTCATTGGAATCTTGGGCCAATTGAAGAGATGGAAGATAGAGCCCGTTTGGGAGGATGGCTTCTTGTTCATAGACCAGAAAGTATGGGGAATTCCCTACAAATTATTTGGGTGTGACCTTATCGACCCATAAGGAATTATGAATTTGGTTATGCCAATTTCTTTGGTTATCTGTAACCATCTTCTTTAGTATCCTTACCGGGTTCTTATTAGTTGATTTCGCCACACCGTTTCCCTGAGGGTAGTAATTTGTAGAGTACTGGATTATGATTCCTTTGTCCAGAGAAAAATATGTTAATAGGGTATAAGAGAAGTAAGTTGCATTATCAAAGACCAGAACAAAGGGGACACCAAACCTTGTGATCAATTGTTGTTCTATAAATTGGATTACTACCTTCTCGTTCACATGAGTCAGAGGAATGGACTCTGCCCATTTTGTGAAATATTCGGTGGCAGTAAGAATGTACTTGTGGAGTTTTGCAGAGCTAGGCATAATTTATCCTATGATATCCAACCCCCACTGCTCAAAAGGCCTAGAGACAGTCACAGGTTGAAGTGGGAATGCCTCCCTTTTCTCCTTTCCAACGCTTATTTGAAAAATCTTACAGTTCCTAGCATAAGTATGAGCATATTTGAACAAGGTGGGCCAGTAATAGCCAACTCTTAGAATCTTATGGGCGGTAGTGTTTCCTGCAAAATTTCCTCCAGCGGGGCCGTCATGGATTTTCTTTAGCACTTTGTCAACGTCTTCTCGTTTAAGACATCTCAATAGTACCCCATCATAGTTGATCTGGAAGAGCACCGAATGTATAAGGTGATACTCTGCAGATTTTAACCATAGGGCTCTCCTTTCCCTAGGGTTGAGGTTCTCGGGACAAGTCCCGTGGTGTAGAAGATAAGTTAAATCCTTGTACCAGGAAACTTGTTCTGGGGAGATGTACACTACCTCGCCACACCATAGTGCTATTTCATTTTCCCACCCATAATCTTCAATTTATCGATCCTGGCTTTGGCTGCGAGTTTTCACAAAGCTTGTCCTTTTACCATTTTTGCAGGTTTTATATCTAGATCAAATTCCTAGACTAATTCCATCCAGTTCCCTCTTCTTTCTCCCATTTCTTTTTAGGTAAACAGGGATTGGACCGCAGGGTGTGGCACAATCACCTTAGCGTTATTCTTGAGGATGTAATACCTAAAATGATTTACTACCTTATAGACCTCATAGGCATGCTTGTCTATGGAAGGGTAATTGAGATCAGCTCCTTGAAGGTTTGTACTCATGAATTAAACTGGGGCTTCGTTGCTATCGGCATCCTTTTGAGTTAGAACCGCAACTAGCGATTGGTCAGAGGAGAAGGTATAAAGGAAAAATTCTCTATGAAATCGGGACTTCGCAACACCGATGCCCAGGATATGGAAGCTTTGATATTGTTTAAAGAGTTTCTTCACTCATCATCCCACTTACATTCGACATCCTTGCGAATCATCTTTTGTAAGGGTTTGATGATTTCAGCAAAATCGGGAGTGAAGTTCCTCACAAAATTGATTTTCCCGAAAAAGGACTGCATAGATTTCTTGTTATGGGTTAGCGGGAGTTGAGTTGTGGCCTTAATCCTTTCCAGTTCTATGTGAATCCCTGCTTGAGATATAATATGACCTAACAACTTACCTTCCTCGACACTGAAGATAATTTTCTTAGGGTTCAGTGATATACCGTATTTCCTGCATCTCTCAAAAATTTGAGTTAAGTGTTGGATGTGCTAGACTTCTCTATTCTTTGAATACACTGTTATGTCATCTAAATACACTACCACACACTTATTAATAAGTTCACGAAAATCCACGTCCATGGCCCTTTGGAAGGTTTCTCCTACATTGATTAACCTGAAAGGCATGCGTTTATAAGTGAAGGTTCCCCATTTGGTTCGGAAGGTGGTTTTTAAACGATCTTCCTCTGAAACCAATACTTGGTTGTAGCTTAAGAAACCATCTAATAGAGAGAAAATATTTGAGCCCGACATGGTCTACAGGAGTTGTTCCATTGGCAGGACCAAATAATTGTCCTTTTCTGAAGTTCTATTGAGGTTCCGAAAATCTACGCATAGTCGAATTTCTCCCGACATTTTTCTCACTAGAACGAGATTTTCCACCCAGGCGGAATGCCTAACCTGGAAAATTATCTTCGCATCTAGAAGCTTACTTAATTCCTGATACATGAGAGGCTCTAGGGATGGGTTATACTTTCAGAGCTTTTGCTGGAAAGGTTTCATTTCGAGTTTCAACGGGATGGTGTGTTGAATAATGCAGGTATCATATGTTTTCGAATCCTTATAGGACCATGCAAAAACATCTTGGTATTGTTTGAATAATTTGAGGTAGGCTTTCCTCTCTTCCTTAGATATAGTTTTTCCAAGATTAACATTCTTTGGGTTCTCTAGAGTCCCAATATTTACAGTTTCATGGAGGGGACAAGAGCTACCAGTATTTGTGTTTTAGGTCCTTTAAATCATTCCTTTAGATCAATCAGATTCTCTAGATTAGTTATCCCCCTTGGGATCATGTGAGCCTTCGATTTACCGATATGTCGTCCTACTTGAGGATCGGTTTCAGTTGATTGATTTTGGAACTCTTCATCGTCTATCACGAGATCTTTGAAATTGTCCTGGTTGGCCAAGAATTTTATGATTTGTTTCATCCCCTTCAAAAAATTTCCAATTAGAAATGTTATTAGGTACTGACGGTTTGTAGAGCAGCTCTACAGTGAATTGGGAATATTCATAATCTTCTAGGGGTGACAACCTAGAAGCGAATGTGGCCAAAGAGTTAGCCAAAACATTCTTGGCTTGGGGAATCGTTGTAATGTTAAAGGCTTCAAAGCGTTCTATTAACCTATAAACCTCCTGCTGATAGTTTTTTAGGTGAGGAGAGTTACAATGTATGGTATTCCTGACTTGCCTAACGATAATTTCAGAATCTCCAAAGACTTTTAACCTTTTGACATTTAATTCTATGGCTTTCTTTAATCCTTGCACTAAAGATTCATATTCAGCAGTATTGTTGGTAAATTCGAACTCTAGCCTACAAGTTAGGAAATAAGGTTGGCCTTTAGGATTGATAAGAATAAATCCTACTCCTGACCCTTCTTGCGACTTGGATCCATCAAAGAAGAGGGTCCAAATCTGCGAACGACAAACACTCTTTTCTTGTTCCTCATTAATTTCTTGCTCTCCAATATCTTGTCCCGTAAGCTATATCATAGGGTTTTGGAAAAAGAGGGAGTCCCCTATCGGCATCGACGATTCTTCTTGAAAGATAAGTTCGAAGTTTTGGGTAAGAGGAACAGTGGACAAGAGAGGAGAAAATTCCCCGAAGTGGGAATCATAGGAGTAATTTCCCAATACGGGGAAATCTGTAGATGCGGGTTCGTTCGGGGTTTCTAGATCAGTAACCGTATGATTCAGATATCTCTCCCTATCGATTCTGATCATATTCTTGTATCCTTTTAGTGGTAACCAAAGGTGTGCCCAGTCTGTACCGAAATATCTGTTCAACTTCTCAGACCAATCCTGACTCAACAACAACCCATATGCCTTTGGGATATCTACCACAATGATGTCAATTACTTGCACGAAATTAGGATGTGTTTCTATCCTAATAATCACATATTTGAGTTCTCCCATGACCTTGACCTAAGTTATGTCCAGTTGTATGACATGATTATCACTTTTGAGAGGGATAGCACCTAATTTATTACAAATGACCAAGGGTATGACATTATAAGAAGCCCCGGAATCTACCAAACAATTGTAAAGGTTCCCATTGAAGACTTCAAAAGTTAAAAGAAAAGGTGGTACAAAAGGCCTCTCCTTCCTACCTTTCGAGTAGGTATTTATGGTTGGATTGCTTACCAGATTGGTTGGGGACAAATTCTTCTGCTGACCATGGTTGGTTGTCGGGTCTTCTATAGAGATTAAAGCTTGCAACATAAAGTCTTTCTACTGAGGAATCCTACATATATCCATAACTGATATATTAGCCTTTAGTTTCTTCAAATATTTGACTATGTTGTAATCTAGTTTGGGGGATTCCTGGGTATGGATGCTTATAGGATTTTTACCGGGTGAAAAAGGTATTTTCGAGTGATCGAGAGTTAACTTACTTTGCGAGGTCTGGGTGGCGTCGATATATTTCGAGCCGAGTTGACCCTTACTATGTGTCTGTACTACTGAAACTTCTGTGGGTTGTTCTCGAGGCTCAAATGGATCATCCGAAGGCACGATCACGTCGAGATCCCATATCAGCATGGCTATTTCTCATGGTGGGTCGGCCTCTTCCTGATCGACAATATTCATGACTGAACTACTTGACTTTTCGGTCAAGGAGATTTCGTCCAGAAAATGATTGGCCATTATATTCATGGCATGTACCCATTGAGGGAATTCTCTTTCAAAGTGGTTCTCCTAGTGATAAGTACAAAAAGAATCAGACGCAACATTCCCTAGGTCAATGTTTAAGTTGGTTGGGGGGGGGTTCAATTGCTTTGAAAGGATAGTTTCTTTTAAAGAAAGGATTATAGGGATTTTGGCTTTGGTTTCCCTCTCCTGCGCTTCTCTTCATGTCTATGATCTCATTAGATAATTTCTTAACCATGCATTGTAGGCCTTCTATATCTCCATTACCCTTGTCAGGAGTTTGTTTGGCTGGTTTCCCCGGCGGTCTGGTTAAAAGAAGCCCTTTCCTAGGAGGGGGTTGGGTTTCTATTTTCATCAAAGAGGCCTGGCCTTCTTTACATCCTTTCATCTGGAATTCTATTGTCTTGGATTCTTCAAAATTATCCACCAGGGTTTTCTTAGCGACCCTTTTTACGAACATAGAAATGGAAGCCGGAAGCGCGTTGGCATAAACCTCGATTTGCAACTCTTGAGTTGGTTTCGCCACGGGCTGGAATTTTTTTAAGATGGTCGTGAATATTTGATTGAAATATTTGACCCTCTCTTTCAGGCTCATGGTGGCTACGAACAACTCAGCCATTATATCTCTCGTGGTAGTTTCCTCTGCAAATTTGTCTAGAAAGTCCTTATGGAACTTGGTCCAGCTGGTTATGGATCCTACCGGCATATTAAAATACCACGTGGAAGCTGAGTTCTCAAATGTGTAGGGAAAGAGCCTAAATACTATGTCTTCATGTTGAAAATTCATAAGCCTTATCGCTAGAATGAAATTTTTGATATGATCTTCAGGTAAACTTGAAGTTTCGGGATCGTACTTGGGGAGTAGCTTTTCCAGTTGCCGAGGAAGATTATGTACTCGTCTCGGGATGGCCACAACATCCCCAGCAAACCAAGGTTGGTTGTCTTGAAGTGGGATTTCCCTTTCCTCCTCATGATCATTATTACCTTCCATATCTTTAGAATCCAAGTTGAGGTCCTCTTTTTCCAAACAATCGTTTGGCTCAGAGATGTTTTCGGCTCGCATTTCGTGTATGAGATCAAGAGGTTCTTGGATTTCAATGATCGCGAAATATACTAAGTCTTATATGGAGTGCATAAAAATTTCGTCGGGAGTGCTAACCACTGGCCTACTTTGTTTTTTTTTTTGAGGGAGGATGGGAGTTAAGGACAATGCATCGATTTGTCGGGCGTAGGCTCTAGTGATTCTCTGGAATTGATTCACTTCCTTGTGAAGAAGGGCATAAGGTATTTCAGAGTGAAAAGATTCTTCCTCGGGCTGGGGTGAGTTACCAGCTTTGGGGGTATTCAGTAAGTGTGGGTTATATGTTGAATGACTATCCAGCATATGGACCATTACAAATATGTAGGCTCTTAGAAATACTATATAAATTATATACTCAACCATTCATTCTTAGGCCCTCCTTCTAGCGCCAATTTCATTGATGGGGATTAAATCACTTGACTCAACAGTAGGAACCAAACCCACCATCGAGGCCCAATTAGACTTTGCAGCGTTTAAGATGGAATGGTTCTCCAGATATTCCAATCCGGCCAATTTATCGATGTGCTTTGTGTTTTCTTGTGAAGGATCTTCCTTCAGTTAGGATTGTTCTTCTCTATATTTTCTCTTGAGTGGGGATGGTATGAGAGATGCAAGCCAGTATAAACCAACTTGACTAGTAATAGGATTGAGCTTTAACTACTGGGAAGAGGCTGAGCCTGGGATAACCTGCTGCCCAAACATGCATACAATGATTTTATGCCAAAGGGCCTAGTACTAATACATTAACCAAATGAACATCCAATCACTGTCTAAGAAAATAATTATCAGAAAGAAAGCACATATTTAATAAGATGATGGAAAGAAAAATAGTTCATCTAACATAACCATGAATCACATAATAACACAACGATTTATCTCCATCATGAAAACAAAGAACATCAAGACATTGCACCAGATAACTTGACAACAAAGTTAATTTCTCTTACTCATTACTGCATCATTCATGAAACAGGATAGGAAGTAGTTCTTCTCCAAGTCCAATCACATTGCATTTGATGGAAATAGTTTGTCTCTAGTCCAGAAGGACTTCCAAATTCATAACAGTCTCAAAATAATTCTCCACAACCAAAAAGAAAGAGTTCTTACAAGAACCATCGACCTTTGACTAATTTGTCGATGTCCTTATTTATAATATAAAATTCAACTGAAATTAACGGCTAAGTACAGTTTGAACCAAACAAAAATCACCATGTGGTGTGATCATCCAACAATTTCCTTATCAATTCACCCAAAATATTTCTTGAAAAGGGTGACTTCTTTCGTATTCAGACCAATTGATAAACAAATCTTCACAGGTTTGAGCCCATGGGAATTTGTGTTGTTCCATTGGGGCTGCATATACTCCTCTGATATCTACTACATGTGCTCGGTACTTTACTAGACTAGAGTTCATCTATTGCAGCATGGTTCGAGCTCTGATCGGGTATTCTGCGAATTGTTGCACTTGCCCTGGCCTTGCATCGGTTATATTTGTGCATTCCTCGGCCTATAGTGAGTCTTGTTCGCTATGCGTCTTGAATACGTCGCTCAGGTTGATAAATTCGTCAGAGGTGCCAAATTTGAGGCACCTAGAATCCTTCATTGCTCCGACGCTTCAGTTTCGGTGTTTCTTTCAAGTTCTTCAGTGAGGTCACAGGACGAGCTCTATTCTGTAGTCGGGAGGATTTTTCCTGCAATCAAGGTAGAGGTAGTTTAGCGACTAAGAAACCTATGATAATACATAAACAAATCGAAAATATTAACACATACCTGCGTAGCTCGCTAGTCCCAATCGTTTTAATACTTAGATGATCCCAAACACTCCTTTGAATGACCTCTGAAGACCTATTCGAAGTTGTCACTCCTCTTTTGTTTGAATGAATTATGTCAGCATGCCATATGGTGGAAAATCAAGTATGACAGACATGAGCATATAAACCATCATAGTAATCACTTGGCCTTTGGGGCTGAAAGGAGGCGTCAAAGACAGGTGTGCACGTGTATGCTCCCAAAAGGTCGGATACTGTAAAGGGAAAGTATTTAAATTCCTCTAGAATTTGTATCATCAAGCGTGTCAAACATCATTCGTCAATAATAGAGGTTCAAAAGTTCAAAAATATCGGAAGGATCATACTGCACGTTCCCTGCAACTCTGATTCGGTGGCGTTTACATGTTCTGGATCGCGTATGTCGAGAAGTTGTGGTGTGTCGAGTATTCAAAACATCATGTCGCGAGGTGTGAGTGTTTTATTGGAACGCTCTGTTTTTCTCCTTCGTTTCTCTATAAATTCCAAGAGTTCTGGGGGGAATTCTACGCATATGCCGAGTCGTAAATCCTTTGGAATTCTGGTCTGGCAAGTTTATCTTGGAGAATCCCACGTAATAGTCCTTTATCACCTACAGACGCCTGAGTCCCTACGTTATTTCATTATGGGATCTCCTTCAAACACGAGGCAGGGTCTGAGAGGCAGCTGAAGTGCTAGGTTCGAGCCCCATCATGCTTGGGACTCTTTCTTATTGGCTTCTGGTGTACTTGAAACTCCAAAAGGAGGTACAAGCATTTTCTTGCAGACGACATCAACGTCTCTAGCGGAGCTTGGGGTGTAAAAAGGTATGTCTGAAAGAGCCATGATAGGAACCATGCCTTCTCCGGAGCCCAAACCACGAAGAAGAGGAAGGCCTAAAAAAAAATGGAAAAAAGGGAGGAAGATCACCTCTTAGCTGAGCTGAGCGTATGTCCAGCCATTGAGGGGTTTGCGATGCCTACCATCTGGTTGGAGCCAGTTCGGACTACCGATAGAGAAGGTGGTAGATGAAAGGGAAGAGAAAAAGCACCAGGCACTTCAGTCGAAAGTCCTACTCAGCAGTTAGAGCAGGCTCAACTCGCAAAAGCCAAACTCTACCAAGAAAATAGAGAGTTGTGGCATCAGTTGGAGGCAAAAGACCAAGAGATACCGTCGTCGCAGGGTCACACAGGAAGCATGGTTTGGCTGCAGAGACGGCTTTGGGAATAACAAGATACAATTGTGCAGATGCACGAGGCGCATCGGATGGCGGGAGAAAAAAACATAGTGCAAGGCATGAGTAGTAACCTAGGGAAAGGTTCTTATGTAGGGGACGCATAATGGGAAATTATGTGCCTTGTTTTTTCCTAAGAGACGCTTGACAATTTTCCCTTTTTCTCTTTTGTTGTAAAGATATTCGTGGTCTCACTACCATCGGGTCGATTGGTCGTGGCGTCGGCGTGGCTTATTTGTATGTGATCCAAACTCGACGGGAACCTTTAATACTAAATATCGACAGTGTTTTGAATGTATCATGCTTTCTTTTAAATACAAAAATTAATCGTGTTCTCTTATCTAAGACTTTTTTCACATACATTATTAGATTCTTATGATCATCATTGTTACACTGTGAGTTTTTTAATACTTTCCCTTGTAAAATTTTCGATGTCGATTGATGCTTTCGTGGCATTATCAACCTCGGATCATTAGAAATATTTAATCATAAAAGAAAAAAGGCATTCGACTAGTGGGTAAGGGTCATATTTGGGATCTCGCTCGCATCGAAAGCACTAATTAAAGACTAGTTGCCAATACTACCGATACTGGGTGGTATCGGGGTTATTATTACAACAATAAATTAATTACTTTTCAATCGTCGATGCCGAACTTGTTTCAGGAGTTCACAGGTCGGCAGTGTCACTCTTATATTTGCACGACATTCACTATTAGACTTTTTTCGAAGCCGAACTTCTTAAGTGAGTCATGGAAAATTTTGGGTCGTAGATTCCTGGAGTAGTTGTTAAGTATTTTTAGAGTTAAGATTATTCTTTGTTGCATGTTCAAGTAAACTTTAATCAATTCAAACATGAAACAAATAAGATAAGAGAAAGTATCAGTTTCATACCGAGGCAAAAACAGTCAAATGCAAAAGATCGGGTGGTACCCAAAAAGAAAATGGTCATAGATATTTTTTAGGATGTGTTGAGTGCTCAACAGGACCATGTGAAGACATCCTGGTACTGTCTGAATAATTTGAGGTAAGATTTCCTTTCTTCCTTAGATATAGTGTTGTCGAGATTCACATTCTTTGGGTTTTCTGGGGTCCTAAGATTTATAGTTTCATGCAGGGGACAAGAGATACTGTTCTTTTCATTTTTAGGTCCCTTAAATCACTCTTTCATATGAAACAGATTTTCAAGATTAGATATCGCTTTCAGGATTGTGTGAGCCTTCGATTTATCCATAGGTTGTCCTGTCCGAGGATCAGTTTCTGTTGATTTCTCTTGGAATTCTTCATCGTCAATAGCGAGATCTTTGAAATTGTCTTGGTTTGTTCAGAAGTTTATAATATGTTCATCTCCTTCAAAGACTTTCCAATTGGAAATTTTATTAGGTACTGACAGTTTGTAGAGAAGATCCACAATGAATCAGGAGGCTTCATAATCCTCTAAGGTGACAGCCTGGAAGTGGTTGTGTCCAAGGAGTTAGCAATAATATTTTTTTCTCTGGGGATCGCTGTGATATTAAAAGATTCAAAGTGCTTTATTAACCTATGCACTTCCTGCTGATAGTTCTTCAAGTGAGGAGAATTGCAATGTATAGTATTCCTTACTTGTCTAACAATAATTTCAAAGTCTTCGAAAACTTTCAATTCTTTGACATTCAAATCTATGGCTTTCTTTAATCCTTGTACCCGAGCTTCATATTCGACAGTGTTGTTGGTACATTCAAACTCTAACCTACAGGACAAGAATTGTCGTTTACCTTTAGGATCGACGAGGATGCACCCTACTCCTGACCCTTATTGCGATTTAGATCCCTCAAAATAGAGGGTCCGAATTTGTGAGCGAAAATTGCTCTTTTCTTTTCCCTTATTAGTTTCTTTCTCTCCAAACTTTTGTTCTGCAAGCTCTAGTGCAAGGTTTAGAAAGAAGAGAGTGTCTCCTGTCGGTATCAGTGATTTCTCTGTAAAAACCAATTTGGAGTTTTGGGTAAGTGAAACATCGGACAAGAGAGAAGAGAAGTTTCTGAAGTAGGAATCGCAGGAATAATTGCTCAGTATGGGGAAATCTGTGGACGAGGGTTCATTCATGGTTTCTAGATCAATGATCGTATGTTTCAGATATCTCTCCCTATTGATTATGATCATGTTCTTTGATCCCTTCAATGGTAGCCAAAGGTGTTCCTAGTCTGTACTAAAGTACCCATTTAGATTTTCAAATCAATCTCGACTCAGTAATAGCCCATATGCCTCTGGGATATCTACTACGATGATGTCAATCACTTGCATGAATGTGGGGTGTGTCAATATTATGATCATCACAACTTTGATTTCTCCTATGACCTTGACCTGGGTCCTGTCTAGTTGTATGACATGTTTATCACTTTTGAGAGGTATGACATTTATTTTTTTGCAAATAGACAAGGGCATAACATTGGAAGACACTCCAGAATCTACCAAATAGTTATGAAGGTTTCTATTGAAGACTTCGAACATTAAGAGGAATGGTGGGACAAAAGGATTTTCCTTTTATCTCTCGAACAAGTGTTCACAGTTGGTTTTCCCACCATATTTGTGGGAGACAGATTTCTTTCTGGACCATTACCCGCCATTGGTTTCTCTATTGAATTCAAAGCCTGTAACAGAAAGTCCTTCTGCTGAGGAATCCTGCATATGTCCATAACTTACATATTGGCCTTTAGCTTCTTCAAATATTTGACCACGTTGTAATCTAGTTTGGGAGATTCCTAGGTATGAATGTGTATAGGATTTTTACTGAGAGCAAAAGATGTTTTTGAGCGATCAGGTGTTAAATTACTTTTCGAGGTCTGGGTGATGTCGGTATCTTTCGAGCCAGGTGGGCCCTTACTGTGTGTCTATACCACCAAAACTTCCACAGGTTGTTCATGAGACTCAAACAACTCTTCGGACGACATGATCAGGTCAGGATCCCATATCAGCATGGTTGTATCTCATGGTGGGTCAATCTCTTCTTGGTCAACAATACTCATAACCGAACTGCTTGGTTGTTCGGTTAGGGAGACTTCATCTAAAGACCGATTGGCCATAAAATTCATGGCATGTACCCATTGAGGGAATTCTCTTTCGGAGTGGTTTTCCTGATGATAAGTATAGAAAGAATCAGACGCAAAATTCCCTAGATCAATATTTAAGTTAGCTAAGGGAGGTTCAATTGCTTTGAAAGGCTGGTTCCTTTTAAAGAAAGGCTTATAGGGCCTTTGGCCTAGGTTTTCCTCTCCTGCATTTCTATTCATGTCTATGATATTGTTTGATAATTTCTTAACCATGCATTGTAGATCTTCTATATCTCCATTCACCTTGTCGGGAGCCTGTTAAGTTGGTTTCCCCGATGGTCTAGTTAGAAGGAGTCCTCTCTTGGGAGGGGGTTGGGCTTCTTTATTTTCTAGAGAGGCCTAGACTTCTTTGCATTCTTTCATCTGGAATTCTATTTTCTTCGCCTCTTCAAAATTTTCTGCCAAGGTTTGTTTAGCGGCTCTCTTTACAAACATAAAAATAGAAGTCGGGAGTGTGTTAGCATAAACCTCGATCTGCAACTCTTGAGTTGGTTTTGTTGTAGGATGGAATTTGTTTAAGATGGTCGTGAATATTTGATTGAAATATTTGACCCTTTCTTTCAGACTCATGGTGGCTACGAACAACTCATCAATCAGATCTCTCGTAGTACTTTCCTCTACAAATTCATCTAGAAAATATTTCTGGAACTTGGTCCAGCTAGTTATAGATCCTACTGGTAGATTAAAATACCACGTGGAAGCTGAATTTTCAAATGTGTAGGGGAAAAATATGAATACTATGTCTTCATGTTGAACATTCATGAGTCTAATCGCGAGTATGAACTTCTTGATATGATCCTCAAGTAAACCTGAAGTCTCGGGGTCGTAGTTGGGAAGCAGCTTCTCTGGGTGCCGGGGAAGATTATGTACTCGTCCAGGGACGACCATGGCGTCTCCAGCCAACCAAGGTTGGTTGTTCTGAAGCAGGATTTCCCCTTCTTCCTCATGGTTATTATTACCTTCCATATCTTCTGGATCCGATTCGAACTCTTCTTCTTCCAAAAATTCGTTTGTCTCGGAGATGTCGCTAGCTGGCATTTCAGGTGTCAAATCAAGAGGTTCTTGGATTTTGGTAATCACAAAATATATTAAGTCTTATACAAAGTATACGAAAACCTCATCAAGAATGCTAACAACTAGTCTGCTTTGTTTTTTTCTTTGAGGGAGTATGGTAGCTAAGGACAACGCACTGATCTGTCTGGCATAGGCTCTTGTGATTCTCCTGAATTGATTTACTTCCTCGTGAGGAAGGGCGTAAGGTATTTCAGAGTGAAAAGGTTATTCCTCGAGCTAGGGTGAGTTACCCTCTTCGGGAGTACTCAACATGTGTGGGATACATGTTGAATGACTAGCCATGCATGTGGGACGTTACGAATCTGTAAGCTGTTTGAAATGCTATATAGAATATATATTCAATTATTCATTCTCAGGCCCTCCTTCTAGGGCCAATTCTGTTGATGGGTCTTAAATCCATTGACTCAAGAGTAAGAACCAAACCCACCTCCAAGTCCTAATTAGTCTCTGCAACATTTGAATATGAAATGGTTCTCTAGATATTGCTATCCGACCAATTTATCGATGGGCTTTGTGTTTTCTTGTGAAGGCTCTTCCTTCAGTTAGGACTGTTCTCTTCTGTATTTTCTGTTGGGTGGGGCTGGTATGAGAGATGAAAGCTAGTATAAACCAACTTGACAACAAACAAGATTAAGTTTTAACTACTGGGGAAGAGGTTGAGCTTGGGATAACCCATTGCTCAAACATGCAAACAATGATTCTATACCACAGGCCTAGTACTAATACATAAATCATGTGAGCATCCAATTATTGTCTAAGAAACTAATTATCAGAAAGAAAACACATATGTAATAAAATAATGCAAAGAAAAATAATTCATCTACCATAACTATTCATCACATAATAACACAACGATTCTATCTTCGTCATTAAAGAAAAGAACATCAAAACATTGCACCAGATAACTTGACAACAAAGTTAATTTCTCTTACTCATTATTGCATCATTCATGAAACAGGATAGGAAGTAGTTCTTCTCTAAGACCAATCACATGCATCTGATGAAAATAGTTTGTCTTTGGTCCAGAAGGACTTCTCAATTCATAGAAACTTTAAAATAAATCTTAACCACCAAAAAGAAAGAGTTCTTACAAAAACCATCGACCCCCAACTAACTGGTCGATGTCTTTATTTATAATCTAAAGTTTAACTAAAATTAATGGCTAAGTGCAGTTTAAGAAAAGAAAAAACTGCCACATGGCGTTATCTTCTAACCGTTTCTTTAACAATCAACCCAAGATATTTCTTGGAAAGGGTGACTTCTCTCATATTCAGACCAGTTGTTAAATAGTTCTTCACAAGTTTCAGCCCATGGAAATCTTTGTTGTTCCATCGGAGCCGCATGTATTCCTCTGATATCAATTGCATGCGCCCGATACTTTACTAAACTGGAGTTCAACTATTGTATCATGGTTCCGGCTCTGATTGGATGTTCTGTGAATTGTTGCACTTTCCCTGGCCTCACATCGGTTATCTTTGTGAGCCCTTCGGTCCATAGAGAGTCTTGTTTGGCATGCAACTTGAATACATCGCTTAGGTCGATAAATTTATCGGGGGTGCCAAACTCGGGAAGCCTGACATCCTTCATTATTTTGTTAATTTTATCCTAGTGCTTCTTCCATCTGGTCCATTGCTCTTGGATATCTCAGTGTGGATCCAGAGATATCTTAGCCCAGTACTCGGTTGATCACTTCATGCAATTAAGACTACTTTTTCCCACCGTTGGAATGCCATGTTTTTCCTTGTCTCGACCCTGTTGGACTGCCTCAATGTACTCGAGTGTTTCTATCGCTTGTTGCACCCTTTCATACCATCGCTCCATCTCCTTGCATGTCATGAGTTCCATGAGAGTTTCCTCCTAGAACTAAACCATGTTCGTGGTTAACAGGTGTCTTTCCTTCTTGAACTCGTCGTAAACTTCTTCGAACTCACATTTCAGATACACAGCGGTCTGCGTGGCGCCTCTATAGTATTTGACCAGATGACACAATTGTTCGAGATCCTTTAGGGCGGCGGCTGGTTCCTTTTCGTATCTCTTGGATCTATACAAGGTGGCATCCGAGAGGGCCTTTCCCATGCTGATCAGTTCAGACGTCCGAGCGTATGCTATGTTGATTAAGTTATCCTCTGTGGTAACTAAGAAGGAGTGATCCAATGTGATCCTTCATTTCTTTGCAGTCCTTTGAATGATGGCCTTTCTCTTTTGATCATAGGAGATCACATAGATATCTTCTACCTCGTCTACCGGATTTGGTATCTGCTGATCACCCCATGTGAGCATGCTTCCCAGGCTACCGGTGGTGTATATTTGTTCAAGATTGGGTTCTTGAAATTCCTCGATGTGCCTCATAGGTCCATATTCTACTTGTTTCTCGTCGGAGATTTGAGTATTTGGAAGAATTGAGACATAGGGTATAGATTCGCGACTTACTTTCTCATTGGCCGCTAAACCGCTGATTTTCTTTTGCGGGGATTCTTTTTCTTATTCCTCTGATTTGGGCTTGTCCTTCAGATTTGCTTTGGTTTCCAATGCATTGGGTCTCTTTGTGTTGAGGCCACTTCTGGATTCTATTTCCTCTCACGAGACCTCCTTATCTTGAACTTTGGGCTTAGGGGAAGAAGTCTTCTCAGGACCCTTTTCCTATTGGACATGCACATGGGTGTCGTGAGATGGCTCCGGGCTCTTGTCGTCAATATATATATATATATGTATAATCTTGCTCAGGGGATTAGGCGCTTGTGTTTCTATTGACACGCAAACTTTCTTTGGTTGAATCGTCCTGTCTCTCGGGGGATTGACCAGTGATGTTGTGGATTCTGGGTTTCCTAACCCATTGGTGTTATCAGGATTTATGGAACCAAGGTTTCTTGGCTCCATTGGGTTGCCTTCTCGGATACTAGTTGAAAGCATAGGTGTTATGATGAGGTACAGATCATCCTGCATCCGCTGCATTAGCAACTGGATTTGCTTCCACCAAATTTCACCAATCCCCTACGCAACTTGAATTTCATGGGAATCCCTGGTTTGTATTGGGGATGCCTGATAAACCCCTGCCACTTCGATGTCTTCTTGGGGGTTTCCCATTGCTTTGCCCGGTTCATATGCTACTGTTTCTTCCCGGATCCTAAGAATCTCTTGAGATGTCTGCTCCAAGGACATCTCTTTCTCTTCCCAACTCATGGCCTTGAACCTAGTTGTTCGAGGATCAACCATCCTTGCCGCCACCTAATTCTAGTCTTGAGCATTTTCGGTGAAAATTTCATCTTCAAACCGGTCATGGGCGTAAGGACAACAGGATGGTACCTGTGATACGTGTTGTAGGACCAGGCCCCTGGGGTCGTGTTTGCGAAAACGACTAGTTTTGAACCGGAATTCCAATTGTGTTAGCCCTTATTGCTTAGCATGCATGGTGTCTTTGACCATGTAGAAGCCAATATGAAACCCATAAGGTATGAAGGCCCACTTCTTGTCTTTTACTAAAGTGGCATTATATCCTTGTAGAATGATCTGATAGAAAATTTCCCCTAACACTAGTCGATCGAGAACATATATGGGTAACAAATGGGGTGCCCCTGTGGAACCGAAAATGCTGATGTAGGTCTCACGTTATTCTAGAGACTAGTGACCTAATTTCGATATAACCTTTTTTTCTTCATCCGACAGCCTTGGTCACTCTTTCTTGAACAACAAAGAATGAATGCGTGCAATAAACTAGTCATATATAAGAGAATAGGATTTTTTGTACCTGTTTTCCCATAAGATGCTGAAGTATACATGGACTGGGAGTTTGGAGGAGTGTCAGTTTAAGTTCATTCCAGAAAAAACATTCCTGGTGCAGATGACGTCCAGTAGATACGAGGCCATGTAGAAGGAGAGGGTTTCTCCCTCTTTTGGTGTTTGGGCTTGTTGTATATAGGTACTCAGTTGTTTGGAGATGATGGCACCCTAATTGAATCTCATGCCTGAAATGGCCACCGTATCAGCTAGAGGCATCCAAGCCTCATAAAACCAGGAAAAATATTTCTCCCCATGCAACCTGCATAGAAGAGCCATCAGGTATATGTATGGTCCCTTATATTGGTCATCAAATACCAGTCGACAGTCCGGTTCGTGAATTTTTTGTCTTCCCTCCACCATGATGCCATGATTTTGCTGGTGTCATGTGTGCATAGAAACTTACAACAAAATCAATGCTCAACTTTTCTTCTAGCTCTCTGAGCTTGTAGTAACTCTGGACCTCTGAAGTTAAGAAAAACCTGATGCATTCACCGTTATCGTCATTAATCAAACATTTGTGTGCATCAGTGTGGTCAATGAGCCACTTTAGGAGCTTAATGCAAGGGAACACCGGAGTCCATCTTGCCACCATGTGTAGATAAGCCTTACAGATATTTGGGAGAACATCATCATTGAGTCTTCTTGTATCATGTTCGTCGTGTGGGGTATACTTGAGGGGTTCTTCCCTCTTTATTTCCTTGAACAGTTCTTCCCAGCGAGGGATTGTTGCTTGGGCTCCAATGTTCGCCTCTATGTCTCCGAAGGATGGAGGTTGGACAAAGGCCTTCTTAGTGGTTGTCTTAATGAAAGGCACCAAATTTGGAGTGAATTATTATTTCCTTGCAACTGCTAGGGAGGGGCCCTCTCCTGCTTCTGGTTCTTGCAGCTTTGGTGCTCTTGGGTATTTCTTGGTGGAGGGTTTCTTCAGAGGCATTGTTCCTGCAATTTAAATGACCCTTTAAATAGGTGTACATAGCACATAGCAACGTTGGGTGGGAACATATAAAATGAAACATGAAACACCACAAGTAGATACATACCTGTAATTCTTTCTAAGATAGTTGTCTAATACTCACTGAACCTTGGATTCCTTCTTCAGATTGTTAGCCTTTCTCTTCTATGTGTTTTGAACTCCTTGCCCCGCAGAATAGCTTCATACAGAATAAATCAAAAGAATATAATGGGAGAGATCCTATCATTCATATCAATCAGTTAATGCAAGTAATGAACTTAATTCCAAACAAACTATCGTCAGATCTCTGTAAATAAATTCTAACTTGGTTGAAGGCGGAGGCACAGAGGTAGGTGCATTGTATCAACAGGATTAAATGGTCCCTTTTGATTTGCGCACGAAACAACAACTAATGCACGATGTATGGATTAATTAACACTTTAAATGCGTCGTACCTAACATATATAAGGGATAAACTATCTCATCACGTCGTGTCTCTCTGGTGTATAGATCGGGGATCGACTACTACTTTGTGTACATTTTCATTAATGTGCTCCTAGTAAACACTCCTGACGCCGATGGTATCGGGGATCGAGGAACGTTTAAGAGCGTAGATTCTTGGCAGGTTATCATATTTGTAAATATCCAACACCGAAAGCGTTTCAGGAGTTGGTGATTGGAGATACCATTCTTCTCCTTGCGCAATGCTTACTCTTCTCGTTTTTATGATGATGTTGGACGAATCGGTCTTCGGTGATATTCTTACTGAAGTTCATTCACAAAAAGAGAGGGACTTTCATCCGCCGACGCTGATGAATATCAGTCTTCGACGATATTGGTTTTCACAAACATTTCTTATTGCAGTTACGTCTCTCTGATGTTGAATCCCTTAAGAGCGCCTGGAGATGCTTTGGCTGTTGATTTCTTAATTAATTGTTAAGTTAGTCTCTTTTAAAATTAAGGTGATTCTTTATATGTTCAGGCAGACTTTACACAATTCAAACATGAAAACATAAAATATAAGCACGGGCAATAGTTTTATACTGAAACAAACAATGCAAAGGATTAAGTGGTACCCAAAAAGCATAAAATGGACATAGACGTTTTTAGGGTGTGTTGAGTGCTCAACAGAGCCTCCTTCCAGTTGTAGCTGGAAAACAAGGGAAGATGGTGCTTCCAATGAATGTAATTCTTCAAGACATATAATAAGAAGCATTTTTTGGTTTACTCCCTCTTTGGGTTTCCATGTAAAAACACTGGTGTATTGTGTATGTGTATGATTTCTCATTTGTCCATTGTTTGTTTACTCTGCAATTATTGGATGATAATGAGACACTGATATAACATTGGCATTATATGGTTGAAAAGGTTTAAATTGCTCTATAACTGATTCACCCCACCTCTCAGCAATCCAACAGTGATAATGAAGTTGATTCATGGCAAGGAAATAGGTGTCAACTAGTAATACTTCTAGTGTGTGAAAAAGTAAGTAGGAGAAGTGTTGTCACAAAATGAGTTGTACAAATTAAAAACAGGTTGCAGTAGTTGTGTCTATGTGTGACTGGTAGCAGCAGGTGGTCGTGAGTTGCAGCAAGGCAGATGCTCATGGCAAGATGAGTTGTAGCAAGTGGCAGGCGAGTTGCAGCAAGTGGAAGTGAGTTGTAGCAAGTGGAATCGAGTTGCAACAAGGTGGATGTTCGTCGTAGGATGAGTTGCAGCAAGTTACAACGAGTTTCATCAAGGTGCAATGAGTTGCAAAAAGTTGCAACAAGGTGCAATGAGTTACAACAAAACAAGTGGATTTAAATTAAATGCTCTCAAGTGTCTTGAATTGATATCAAGAGGTTGCAATAATAGGATCCTGCAAAAAAACTCGGTGCATAAGAGAAAAACACTTCTTTTATTATTATTATTATTATTATTATTATTATTATTATTATTATTATTATTATTATTATTATTTGATACCTTTTTTGTTATTTTGATGGTGTTGTAAAATGGTGTTTAGCTCCGATGATTTTCAGCCCCGGATCTAAGATAACATGAGAAACAAATGATTCTTTAGAAAGTGGTTGATGATACAATAAAAGTCAGTGGTCATTGGCAAGTAAATATATTTGTGATCCATATATCATTATGAGTCTGACATGTAAATGTGTTGAACCTACACATAATAGATCTAGCTAAACAATAATACACACATTTGTAGAGAGAATTGGAGATAGAAGAAGGAGAGAAAGAATGAAAGAATTCTCATTAACCGTTGTGAATAATGAATAATTCACACATGATATACTTTGTATAACTCTATGAGTTCAACTGGAGGATAACCAAGTTCCCATAGTGGTGGTCTAGAGTGATCTGGTCAAACACCAATAGTTACGGGAGTGAACTGCCACCTAGTCTAGTCTCTTAGGCAGTTATGGGAGTGAACTGCCACCTAGTCTAATCTCTCAGGCAGTTACGGGAGTGAACTGCCACCTAATTGATTTAACTAGTCAACTAGTCTTCATTTAACTAACTGAACAGAGATTAGTGAGGAGTTAACTCAGGGAATCAAGGCTAATGTTCCACTTTGGTGATGATACCAAGGCAAGGTCAAATTAGCATGGTGATGATCCCAATGTTGCATGGTGATGATCCCAATGCAATATCTAAACTCAACTCAACTAGTCAGACTGAAGTGTCATTTGAAAGAGAATATTCTCCAGGTGGAATATTCTCTCCTAAAATATAGGAGATTGGATAATGACTAATTATGACTAAGAAACAAGAAAAAACCTTAGGAAAAATAAATCCTAGGTGTGTGTGAAGTAACTCCAACACCCCCACAGAACATCACTATGGTGAAAATAAAGATTGGGTCCCGACAACGAGGCCATGTTAGGTACCCAATTACAAAAGATACACTGAAAATAAAGTGAGGAAAGAGAGAAAACCTCATGGGAAAACCCCCCCTCAAGGTACAATGTATGTAAAAAAATAAGAACTACAGTTGTTAGGAAACTGTGTCCTTCACTCCAAGATGACTTCACAGCGAATGGAATTTCTGATCAGTGAAGGTCTTGGTGAATATGTCTTCCCTTTATTCTACTGAAGGAAAAAACTATAAGTCGATGATCCCCTCGTGTACTAAGTTCTGGATGTAGTGCATGTGGATCTTGATGTGCTTCATCTGCTGCCTCTGAATTGGATCTCTGCAGAACTTCAGAGTGCTCTGGTTGTTACACCAGATGAATATCGGTCAATGAAACTGAATGCCCAACTCAGTGAGAAAATGTTATAGCCACATAGCCTGAATGGTTATGTTAACTACCCCTCTGTACTCTGCCTTGGCTAAATATAGAGCAATGGAAAATTGTTTCTTGCTCGACCAACAAATAGAATCGAAACCAAGACTGAGTAAGTAACCATATGTGGACTTGTGATCAATGTTATCGCCAGCACAGTCGGAATCAGTAAACCCAATGAGATATAATGTAAAGTCTGTTGCACAATGAATCCCAAAGGTGATGGTGCCCTATATGTATCGAAGGATACACTTTGCAACCTTCCAATGTAGATCATGCATCTCTTGCATGAACCTAGAAACTGTGCCAACTGCATATGAGAAGTTTGGTATGGAGTGTGTGAGATACAAGAAGATCCCCACTAGTTGTTTGTATAGTGTGTTTTCATCCAGTGGAGTCTCCCTGCCATCCTCAAGTTTGACTCCTGATAGGAAAGGATTCGGAGAAGACTTGCAGCCTGTCATTTGAAATTTCTCAAGGAGATCTCGTGCATACTTGGCCTGAGATAGTTTGATGCTTGATGCATCCTGATTGATATCGAGTCCAAGGAAGAAGTGTAGCAGACCCATGTCTATCATCAAAAACCTGTCATGTAGAATCCTCTTGACTGCAGCAATCACTGAAGTCGAGCACCCGGTGATCATCAAATCATCAACATAAAAAACTAAAAGTAGAAGTGAATCAGCCATCTTGAGCATGTAGACATTTGGGTCTGATTGGAAATGTACAAAGTTTTATGAAAACAGGTAGGATTCCATCTTGGCATACCATGCCCTCGGAGCCTGCTTGAGGCCATAAAGTGGCTTCTTCAGTCGACAGACCAAACATGAGTATTGCATAAGTCTCTGGGGCTTCTCCATGTAGATATCCTTAGAGAGATCACCGTGAAGAAATTCATTCTTCACGTCCATATGATGACTTCCCATCCCTTGGTTTTTGCAATGGAAAGGGCCAATCGAATGGAATCCATATTCGCTATTGGAGTGAAGGTCTCATCATAGTCAATACCATGAACCTACTGAAAGCCTTTGGAAACAAGTCTGGATTTGTATCTGTTGATCTATCCATACACTGTGCTCTTGGTCCTGTAGACCCATCTACATCTGAAAAGTTTCTTCCCAGAAGGAAGGGGAACCAAAACCCAAGTCTGGTTCTCAAGGAGGGAGTTGTACTCCTGCTGCATGGCAGATTCCCAAAAGGGATTTCTAGCAGCCTCACCATAAGACTGTGGATCTGAAGACTGAACCAAGAAAAGATTCCTGGAAGGAAATGGTTCAATGGCAGTGAGTGCATGTTGTTCTACTTATATGTCTAATATAATGCACTCATTAATTATCAATCTGGGATTTGTAATCAACAAAGTTACAAGACACCAGTAAGAAAGGTAATTCTTAATGTCATGAGTATATAATCAAACTATATTATGTATGCTGGAAACAAATCAAGATAGCAAACTACAGGGCACTTTGGTTGTCTTTCATAGAGAGGCTATCTATTCCATTATGGCACATGCAAGTATGAGATGGAATTGATTTGATAGATCAACTCTGATGTCTGACCCAGAAAACTAATTATGCAATCCACACTTTCTAAAAGGAAATAACACATCAATCAACATAGCATAGGTAGTTCAACAGTCAATATGTTGGTTCTTCTATGGTTCACAATGAACTTCACTAGTTCTTCTCCAAGTAGTTTTGACTATTGCTTCCAACAACTATGATCACTCAAGGAAATCACATTCATGAGAACAGAAAATAGAGCATATGCAAAAATAGAGCAATTAAAGATCTAAGTAATTATAAAATGGAAATATTAATCTAATCTACACTGCTATCATCTAACAGAGTTAAAAATTTAACTAATTCAATGTTTATACTATTGAAAACAAACACTAATGCTAATCTACGAAGAGGCTAACCTTTGTTGGGCAGTGGTCCCTTGCCACTTCAACAAGTCAGCTGTTGAAATCTACATGAATATTTCTTTTAAGACACACATCACTCTCACTCACACTTCAAAACATAAAATCAAAAACTCTCTTTAACAACTCAACTCATTCTTAATCATAGATAATCAGAATATGGAGATAAAATGACATTCCATTAATCTTACTTAGAAATATGTTATGTACTATCATACATTGCTTACATATTGATGGTATGCTAACTCTCCTACTCTTCTACCATCCTTGCCATGGCTATTTAATAGTCTGCATTGTGAAACACAAGGAGGCGAAGTGATTTTCAAATCAATCAGTTGTTTAAGTTTAATCATTCGGTTACATCTTTAGCTTCATCCTCATGACACGAAGTGCATGAGGATGAGGCAATTAAAAAACTGTTCTTATCATAACCTTGCTAAATGAATAGACATCCACCAATTGACTTAGGAGAGATCTGGCACTTAACTTAGTGCATTAGGCTCTTCCATATCAGTATCAGATCGTAACAGGCAAATGGTACCAGATCATGACAGGGCACAAAAGGTGGTACCGGATCATGACAGAGCGTGGCCATTGGTACCAGATCATAACAGAGCATGTTCGTTGGTACCGGATCACAACAGAGCATGTTCGTTGCTACCGGATCACCACAGGTAAGATTTAGTATTGGACGCATTTGGTACCGGATCAGACAACAACAATCTTGGTGTGCAGGTATTGGATCATGACAGAGATGGTACAGGAACGCTAGATATATAGGGGTCAAAGATTCACATATGAAAAATCAAGAATTAGTACATGAAATATTTAATTCCTTAACTCAATAAACCACAAAATACATGAATTAACCATACTTTACCTTATGACCTTATTACTAGCAATTGGTAGCATTCTTGTCATTCACTCAAGCTTTAGGTAGGTCCAAAAAGTTATAGGTGAAGATTAAAATAGGGTAATGAGAATGTCAATTTCAAGTCTCAACATTCCCCCATGCCAAAATCATTACATGTCCTCATGCAACCGAAAACAAAACCCAAAATTTTCAAAACTTGAGACTGTGTTCTTTACTTGGGTGGATCAATGATATTGATGGCTAAAGCCTCTTCTCTTAGCTCCCTTTTGATGACCCTAACATATTGTAGGAGTCGTAATACCTGTTTGAGCTTGTTAGAGGTCTCCTCATGGTCGTCTTAAATTTTTTGGCTGGTTGCTTTCAACTGCTCATTTTCCTTCTTGATATATCTATCCAAGAGTTGATATTCCTTTACTTCCTGTTGGAGTTC
The DNA here is from genome assembly GCA_010110895.2 of Picea sitchensis. Lineage (NCBI taxonomy): Eukaryota > Viridiplantae > Streptophyta > Pinopsida > Pinales > Pinaceae > Picea > Picea sitchensis. The sequence continues at coordinate 198,046 of SNQJ01S0010378.1, read as the reverse complement.
CTGATTTTGTTTTTGTAATTCCCCAATCCTTTTATTCATTTGTTCTTTTGTAAAGTTCTTTGTTGATTCTACCATTTCTCGCTGGGTGCACTCCCTTTCCTCGACTTCCTCCCTCATCCCACATAGAGTAATAGTGGCTTTCTCTTCGGTCAGACTAGGGATGTCATCTTGAATTGGTAGATCCTCAGAAGGGGAGGTAAGGTCGATTGGATCTTCCTGTGTATGAGGACTAACTATTGTTTTTCTCGTCTTTACCATGCTCCTTGTAGTTCTTTTACAAGGAGGTACTAGATCAGGGATGCTCTCAGGCTTCCTTTTCTTCCTCTCTAATTGTGAAATGGTGACATGGGGTTGTGCCATAGACTATTTACTCTTAGTTTCTGAGCTATGCTTCCTTTTCTTCATCAATTTCTGATGGTCCTCTTTCTCAACTACCACCGTTGAAGTTTCCTCTACTATTTTTTTTTTACCTTTTGATTCGAAGCTTTTAGAAGCCTTGTTGACTGTGGAAGAGGACCCTACCTTTTCATGTTGGCACACTTCCCTAGATGATGGTGGAGTTGTCTTACCCTTCTTGCTCTTTTTCTCTTGGGGTTCCTTACTTTTCTTTGGACCATGCTGGGTTTCCTCCTCAGATTTTTTTCCTATGGGAAGGTGTTGTGTGATAAGGGTTTTCCAACTAATCCTCTATTTCCTAAGCTCATGCAAAACTAGAATTTTAATGAAACCTTGGTGGTAGATGATAGTCTTTTCCATTTTGGAGATGGATTTAACACCCCTTACCATTTTATTCAAACTCATCCATAGAAAATAGGAAAAATCGATTTCAGGGCCTCCTTCAAAATGCAATAGGAGCCTAAGGTGATAAATGAAAGTCACGACATACCTGCCTTCACAGGTGACAAATTGTTGAAGAATGGTAATCATTGGATGGTACTCTTCTTTGATGTATTTTATAGGGATCCCTTTCTTCCAGTCGGGGTGTTGATGATTTTCCTTCAAGAATTGTTGGCACATCTCTTTGTTAATTCCCACACCTTTGAAGTATTTAGCTCCTCTGCTAGGCAGTCCCGTAACCTCCCTTACGGTTGCTTCATTAATTATCAGTTGTAGATTGCCTATACATGCCATCTCTCCATCATAACCTTGTATAAATTCTTGATATATCTTCTTGTTCCAGCTTGTAAACTTTTCTAGAAATGGTATCCACCCTAATCTAGCATATTTTTCTTGGCATAATTGGTATTTCTCGGTTTCCCTATAAATTTGGAAAACCGGTTCATGTCTCGTAACGACCATCGTTATAAGTTGAGAAAAGGATTGGGATTTTAGCACAAGGATTTAGTGAATTGATGGAGGGTTTGGTACCGGAAAGGAGCAGGCTCAGAACTGGAGAGAAGCTCATGATAGGGGGAAGTATGGTGATGGTGTTGCGAATGGTAAGTTTAAGCGAGGGTGTTGTACGAAAAGATTATGACCAAGTGAGGCTTATCAGGATGGATTTGCCACCAGATAAGTCATTTCGTATCTACCCATTACTGTAATGATGAGGATAAGACGTCAGGTATCACGACATCATTTTAGAATAGGTGATTGGACTTTCGAGGGGTGAAATTAATGTTGGATCGTGGTTCATGATATACGATGGGTTCGTGAATTTGCTTGAGGACGAAATATATTTGTGGCTTATCATTGCTATGCATGCTTCATATTTTGATATGATTTTTTCCTTTAACCATGTTCAAGAGCTATGAGAGGGTTAATTAGGTTTAGGCATATGGTTATGAGGGATAGGGGCATGGGTTTAATACTAAGGTCGTAGGATCTAGTATAGATTTTCATATTTATTGTAGTTGTATGAGAATAGGAAAATAAATACCATGTTACCTTTGCTTTCACCTTTGTATGATCGATGCCCATAGTATGTGTGACTGCTTGTAAATTGTCAAAATTCATCTTTTCAGACTGAAGCTTCTTGAAAACTTGGTACGGGAATGTCCTGTACTTCTGATGTGTGTATCTTCTTTTGTATTTGGTTCTGCAGAGTGATCATGTAAGTCTGGAAAAGAGTTCTGAAGGGGCTCTTTGACCTTCCCCCATGCCGAAGATGTTGTATCTCTGTAGGCAAGAAGATTCAATCAATTTATACCA
>SNQJ01S0010378.1:174177-194756 GCA_010110895.2 Picea sitchensis | reverse complement strand
CAATAATATTGATATTAAACTCTTGTAATAATAAAATCCATCTTGTAACTCTAGAATTTGTTACAGGTTTGTTCATTAAGAATCGGATGGTTGAATGATCAGTGTGTACAAAATCTTGATATCTTGTAATATAAAGTCTAAATTTATTGATAGCATGGACTACAACTAGCAATTTCTTTTCCGTGACCGTATAATTAACTTCGGTTGGAGATATATTTTTACTAACGAAGTAAATAGCATAGGGCATTTGATTTTCTCTTTGTCCAAGGACTACCCCAAGGGCTGTGTCTGAGGCATTAGTTTATATATGAAAAGGAGGGGACCAATTTGGTCCTCTTAATACAGGGGTAGTTGACAATTTCTGTTTTAGAATTTCAGAAGATATTTGGCATTCATCATCCCACTTAAATTCATCTTCTTTGGATAATAATTTAAATAAAGGGGTAGCTAGGCTTGTAAAATTCGGAATGAATCTTCTATAGTAGCCAGCATGTCCTAAAAAGATGCGTACTTCCTTTTGTGAGAAAGGTATTCTGATTTGTGTGATGATATAAATCTTTGTTGGATCAACTCTCATGCCAGAATGGGAAATGTGATGTCCCAAAACAATACCTTCAGTGACCATCATTTTTTATTTTTCATTACTTAAGGAAAGGTTAGTTTCCTTACACCTAATCAATACTTTTTCTAAACTGGCCAATGCTTCCTGGAAGTCTTGTCCATGGAGTGTAAAGTCATCCATGTAGACTTCCACACAATCATTGGTCAAGTCAGAGAAAATGGCTAGGACAACTCTTTGAAAAGTGGCTGGGGCATTGCAAAGTCTGAAAGGGAGCACCCTATAAGCATATGTGCCCCAAGGGTAGGTGAAAGTGGTCATTTCCTGGTCTTCGGGTGCTATTTGTATTTGATTGTAACCACTAAACCCATCCAAGAACGAAAAATACTTCTTCCTGGACAGGGTATCTAGCACCTAATCAATAAATGGTAAGGGAAAGTAATCCCTATGGGTGGCTTTGTTTAACTCCCAAAATTCTACACATATCTTCCACTTACCATTTTTCTTGGGAACTATGACAAGTGGAGATACCCATTGACTATCTGAAATGGGGTATATGAGATTGGCTTGGAGGAGTTTTTGCAATTCCTCTTTTACAATATCTTTAAGGGCTGGATTCATTCTTCGCTGAGGCTATTTGACTGGTCTGATTTGGTCATTAGTGTAGATATGATGTGTGCATGTGTCAGGGTGAATGCATTTCATGTCTGCATAATCCCATGCAAAGGAATCAAATTGTTTTTGGATCATTTCAATCACTTGTTTCTTTTGTTCTAGTTCCAAACTAGAGTTGATATACAAAGGTTTTCCTGGGAAAATCTCAACAAGTTCAATAGTTTCTTCCTTATTTGAGGGGGCTGGTGATAAAGTGTATAATTGAGTGATATCAGGGTGCCAAGTTTGTTGAAATTCGGAACTAAAAATATGTGACAATTCTGCAAAAGACCTTGGGTATTCAATGCAATTTGTGTTAGCCAAAAATAAGATTAAGACTTGTTCATCTGATTGTTCTTGTATTCCTTTTACCTGTTCAAGTGTTAATAGAGGTCTTATGCAATCTTCCTCTCCATAAGGGTTTTCTAACCAAACAGGTATTTCCTGTGCCGGTTGGGTAGGAGGGAAGAGAACAAGTTTTTGGCTATGTGTGCCATTGGATATAGTCATCTTACCAGACTGAAAGCTGATAAAGGCATCTGTTGTGGCCATCCAAGGGCGGCCAAGAACCATAGGGTGTCCTAGTTTGGAGGATGATTTAGAATAGATGACTAAAAGGTCTACTGGATATTCCCAAGAAGCTAGGGTGACTGTGACATCATATAGACTTCCTGCAGGGCTAATGAATGACTTATTTTCCAACTCAATCATGGTTTGGGTTGGTCTTAGCTTATTGATTTGGAGCTTCTGCATAGTGTCAAAAGGAATTACATTAATAACTGCACCCAAATCAATGAGTGTGTTTGGTAGAGAAATGCCATTAATTTCAATAGTGACAATTGGGTTTCTAGGATCATTATATTTGTATGGCATTTCATAAATGAATTCAGATAATTGTCCCACTACCTGAACAAGAGGAGGTTCCTTCTTCTTCCTTCCTGGTTTCTTAATGTAAAGATCCCTTATAATTTTGGCGTAAATAGGGATATCCTTAATAGCTTGTAGCAGAGGTATTTTTATGCACACATTTCATAATTCATCTTCTATATCTCTATGCAAGGTTGGGTCAGGTTTCTTCACTAACAGTCTTTTTCGGGGTAAGGTGGAAGATTAATTTGTTGAGGTACTCATATAGATTGAGAAGTGATTGGGATAGGAGGAGAGGCCTCTTCTTCTACAAGGGTGGTTTGAGTGTTTTCTTCCTCAGAATGCTTATCATTTTCTTCCTGAATTATTACTGCAGGATTTGATTGGTTTACAACTTTCCCCAATCGTAGTTGAATTTCATAGGTGGGAAAGGTTTGAACTTATGTATTCTGTACATGGTGGGTGGGTCAATTATTGGGGTTAGGGACTGGCTGGGCAGGGATTGTTATTGGTCTTGGAGGATTGTGGGCAGCTTGGTTTTGTGATTGTTGATTGGGATTTATAGATACTTGTTGCTGCTGATTAGGATTCAAGGGGGTTGTAAATTGTTGTTGTATAGGGGGTGGGAGTAAAGTTTGCATCTGTGGTGGGTTGAATCCAGGTAGTAATTGGGAAATGTTTGCAGGGTACTGTGGATATGTAGGGTAAGAGGGATTTCCATACATAGGTCCCCTCCAACCTTGTTGCCAAGGCTAAGTTTGTTGAGGTGTCCATTGTGGATAAATCATTGGGGAAGGACCCCATTCTTGTTGTTGATATTGTGTATTAGGATCATAAAATGTATTGGGATTTTGGGCTCTCCAAGGTCTTCTAGAAGGGTATGGTTGTTCTTGTGAGACTCCTCCTCCCCTATACATGGCTTGTAGTTCAATCAAGGTTGGACACTCAGATGTGGGGTGTTCTAGTGTACACAGACCACAGATTTCTATGACATTTAATGGGCATTCTTTCTTGTTGTTGTGCTTCTTTCAACATCTATGAAAAAATATTGCTAAAGCATCTTATTCTTGTTTCTTTTTCACTTTCAGAGTATCTAATTGGTTACTTATTGTGCTAAATATGTCTGTTTTAAAGTTCTCTAATATGTTTCCTAACTCAGTTCTGGTGACAATCCTTGAACTTTGTTTTGTATTTCTGCTAAAAGGATCTCTTGGTCCTTTGCCTATCTTCGCTTGTCCTCTTGAGTATCTCCTACAGTAATCTGCAATTTCTGAAAAAGGTTTTTGGTGTACATCTCCTGAACTCAACAAGTTTAAAACTTCTATGCAATCATCCCTAATACCTTTCAAGAATACAGTTCTTACTACAGCTGGGTCTGAGGTGAATAGATTTGACTTTTAATAGTTGTATAAGAACCTTTCTAAGTAGTCTTCAGGACTTTCATCTTCTATTTGATGCATTTTAAAAATGTCATTTTTAACATTATCCTTACAATAGTCTTGGTATTTTCGTAAAAATGTGTCTGTCATTTGATCCCAAGAAAGGATTGTATTTTCTCCTAAGCTCATGAACCATATTAAGGCTAAATCTTTCATTGTAGCAGGAAAAAGCTTAAGTTTTTGGACATCGTCTGAGTAGTTATAGCTTCTACATAATATGTCAAACTCAAATAAAAATAAATCTGGATCTTCAGTTGACATACCTCTGAAAGTGGGTAATGATGATAGTGGGATATTCTTCATGCTGATGTTTCTGGAAATATTCAAGATTGGAAACCCAAAGGTCTCAGTCTTTGTAGTTGCATCTCCTCCTTCTTCGTTTTCCATTCTACTGATGAATGGTTCAGAAACTGGATTTTCTATGTCTCCTAAATGTTCAACAGACTCACGTTCTGCCTGCCTGTCCCAATACTGATTCTTCTGTTTTAGGTTCTCCTTCTGGAGCCTCGCTGGCTCCCCTTGAATTTTCTATTGGTGGAATTTTTCTTGCACTAGTGTCAGTTGGATAAGTGGGGGGGTTTGTTTTTTAATCTTTGGAGCTTACAAATCTACCCTTCTTATCTCTATATCTATGCATAAAATGGAAATTTGATTCTTTAGCTGAATTGAAATCCTAATTCTATCTAAAAGGTAAGAAGGAAAGTTGGCTTCGGAGAACCCCACTCTAGTGGCCGCATGGCTCTTCACTCACATATTAAACATTTTATCCTCCTCCCTCAAGCAACCTTTTAAATCATTTATGCAAACAATCTAAACTAAAGATTACTTCCCACCATTTGCAACTCCCCGACAACGGCGCTAAAATGTTGTGCTACTTATATGTCTAATATAATGCACTCATTAATTATCAATCTAGGATTCATAATCAACAGAGTTACAAGACACCAGTACAAAAGGTAATTCCTAATGTCACGAGTATAGAATCAAACTAGATTATGTATGATGGAAACAAATCAAGATAGCAAACTACAGGGCACTTTGGTTGTCTTTCACAGAGAGGCTATCTATTCCATTATGGCACATGCAAGTATGAGATGGAATTGATTTGATAGATCAACTCTGATGTCTGACCCAAAAAACTAATTATGCAATCCACACTTTCTGAAAGGAAATCACACATCAATCAACATAGCATAGGTAGTTCAATAGTCAATATGTTGGTTCTGTTGTGGTTCACAATGAACTTCACTAGTTCTTCTCCAAGTAGTTTTGACTATTGCTGCCAACAACTATGATCACTCAAGGAAATCACATTCATGGGAACAGAAAACAGAGAATATGCAAAAACAAAGAAATTAAATATCTAAGTAATTATAAAATGGAAATCTTAATCTAAGCTACACTTCTATCATCTAACAGAGTTAAAAATTTAACTAATTCAATGTTTATACTATTGAAAACAAACACTAATGCTAATCTATGGAGAGGTTGACCTTTGTTGGGTGGTGGGGCCTTGCCGATTCAATAGGTTAGTTGTTGAAGTCTACAAGAAGCTTGATTTTAAGACACACATCACTCTCACTCACACTTCAAAACATAAAATCAAAAACTCTCTTTAACAACTCAACTCATTCTTAATCATAGATAATCAGAATATGGAGATAAAATGACATTCCATTAATCTTTACTCAGAAATATGTTTTGTACTATCATACACTGCTTACATATTGATGGTATGCTAACTCTCCTACTCTTCTACCATCCTTTCCATGGCTATTTAATAGTCTGCATCGTGAAACACAAGGAGGCGAAGTGATTTGCAAATCAATCAGTTATTTAAGTTTAATCATTCAGTTACATCTTTAGCTTCATCCTCATGACACGAAGTGCATGAGGATGAGGAAATTAACAAACTGTTCTTATCATAACCTTGCTAAATGAATAGACATCCACCAATTGACTTAGGCGATATCTGGAACTTAACTTAGTGCATTAGGCTCTTCCATATCAGTACCGGATCGTAACAGGCAGATGATACTGAATCATGATAGGGCGCAAAAGGTGGTACCGGATAATGACAGAGCATGGTTGTTCTTACTGGATCATAACAGACCATGTTCGTTGGTACCGGATCACAATAGAGCATGTTCGTTGGTACTAGATAACCACAGGTAAGATTTAGTACTGGACACGTTTGGTACCATATCAGACAACAACAATCTTGGTGTGCAGGTACTGGATCATGACAGAGCTGGTACAAGAACGCTAGATATCTAGGGGTCAAAGATTCACATATGACAAATCGAGCATTAGTACAAGAAATATTTAATTCCTTAACTCAATAAACCACAAAATACATGAATTAACCATACTTTACCTTATGACCTTATTACTGGCAATTGGTAGCGTTCTTGTCTTTCACTCAAGCTTTAGGTAGGTCCAAAAGGGTATAGGTGAAGAGTAAAACCGGGTAATGAGAATGTCNTCTTGAAGAGTAGTCTATGCCCACTTGGGCCTCTGCTATGGCTCTGCAGCTGCATCTAGATGCTCTAACTCTCCATCTGACTATACTGACTTTGAATCTGAATCTGAATCATCTGAGTCCTCTGAATCAGAACTCACGTCTGAAGAAGATTCGGCATGTGCATGCTCATCATATCGGACAGGTGGAAGAGTGAAGGTGTTTGCATGCAGCTGCTAAGGTACATGCGAGACACTTTCCTTGAATTGGACACTACGCTCAATGATGAGCCGGTCTGAGGAAAGTTCAATAAGCCGATATCCCTTCACACCGTTAGGGTATCAAAAAAAAATGCACTCAGTGCTCTGTGGATCAAGTGCCTTCCTCTTTTCAGAGGGAATCCAGGCCCATGCACGTGAACCAAAAATACGGAAGTGGGTCACTTCTAGTTTGAGGTCGCTCCAAGCCTCGTAGGGGGTATTATCCTTGACAGATCTATGGGGAGATCTATTTTGGATGTATGTTGCATAGTTAAGTGCTTCAGCCCATAGTCTCTGTGGTAGTGACTTTGCATGCAACATACAAGATGCCATCTCCTTTAGAGATCGGTTTTTCCTCTCAACAACTTCGTTTTGCTACAGAGTATAGGGAACTGTGTGCTGCAACTGAATCCCTACCTCATGGAAAATATTATGGATCTCATGATTCACATAATCTCCCCCATTATTAGTTCAAAGTACTTTGATCTTCTTTCCGGACTATGTCTAAACCAAATCTTTGAAATCTTTGAGGTGTTGAAAGACCTCGGTTTTTTTCCTGAGAAAGTAGATCCATGTAAAACATGAGAAATCGTCAACAAAAATGAGAACAAACCTCACTTTTCTGATCGATGGATGCGGAAAAGGACCCATGAGGTCATTTTGGATCAGATCTAAAGGTGCAGAAGCTCATTGAGACTTTCCCTTATCGAATTTATCTTGAGGTTGTTTTCCGAGAACACATCCCTCACATACTCCCTTGGAGAAATGGATGTCTGGTAGACCATAAACTAATCTTTGCTTGCTAAGATGTTGCATGTATCTGAAATTAAAATGTTCAAACCTTTCATGCCATATCCTACTACTTTCATCATCATGAGTAAACAGTAAAGAAGAATCAGGTTTAATGAATTCAAAAAATGTATACAGTCTAGACTGATGATTTACCTCACCGGTTGCAACCTTGGTGCTGATTTTCATGTTGTATATGTCCATGGAATTTGGTGTGAATACGACTTTATTTCCGGTGTTGGAATTCATCATCTAATATACAGAGAGAAGGTTGACAGAAATCTTGGGAACATGCAACACATTCTTGAAACTTTCGTTGGTGTGTTCAATCCTTCCTTTGTCGTGACTTCGATAGAAGAGTTGTCCCCCATCAGAATAGGAGGACCTTTGCATGCATCCAAAGAATAATATACTACTTTTGAGGCAACCATGTGATGTGATGCTCCTGAATCGATGATCCAAGCATCGGGAGAGGAGTTGATGGAAATCAAGGCATGGCTAGAATTGCCTTTCTTGGAATTCATATCTTCTGGCTTCTTCTTCTTGACACCCTCGGGGATGCGATCTCTAAGGTTGTTTTGATGAAGTATTTGAGACATCAGATCTATTTTTTTTTTCATGCATGCGGATTCTGAATGGAATCCTTTGTGAGATTATGTGCATTTCTCCCTTTTTCTTCTCTTTTCTCCTTTGGATCCAGAGGCATCTGTGAAGGGTTTTGTGTACCCTTCCTTCTTCGAATGTGCATGAGATTTATGTTTATATTTATCTTTACATTTATGATATTTGTGGCTTCCATCATGCATAGTGAGTTCATGTGCCCTTGGGCCTTTGATTGTGCCCATGTTGATGAGCTTGGTTTTCTCTTGTGTCAGGGATTCAATAAATTCCTCAAGAGAAGGCATCTTCCAGGTGGCTCTAGAGGCGAATATGAAAGTATGGAATGTCGATAAGAATACAAATAATTCAGGACCAAGATTGGAGAGAATGGCGAGAACCATTTGCTTCTCCTCTACCGATTTATCAACCCCACAAGATTTGAGTTGCGACAGTAAATCCTTGAATTTTGTAAAGAAATCTTGGATATTGTCGAAGCTTTTTGGATCCAATGTGAGAAGCTCCACCTCCAACATGTGTCCCCTCATCTCATCCTGTTTTCCAAAGAGCCCTTCCAAGGTTTTCCAGGCTTCATTGGGGGTATTACAGGAAGATATGTGAAAAAGGATATCAGGAGAAATAAGATTACAAATTGTTCCAAGTGCCTCATCCATGCGATTTAAGTACTTGGACTTTTCTATGGATGATGTCGGATCTGTATCTGCATTCATGGTTAACCTGTACAACCCTCTGGATCAGAGATGTATGGCTATTTTATCCTTCCATGAAAAATAGTTGTAAGGTGTAAGAATGGATTCCTTTTGGAATTCCATCTTTCCGCTATATTCAATCTTTTGTACCTGCACAACTTTTTGGTGTAGCTTTTTCTTAGCAGTCTGTTGGCTCTGATACCATGTGTTGGCCCTTGACCAAGTTTTCAGGAACACTTGGTCATATTTGACCATTTTTGGGACTTTGACAGCCTGTCAAAGATGGAGCGCAAGGTGAAGTGGATATCGTGGAAGCTAGACCCCCTTTTGGGTCCTTTTTGGGTTTTGGGGGATAATGTAACGAGACTGGGATGTCGGCCCATGGTTTTACCCATGTTTAGGCCCCTTTTTGTAATGTATAAGTAGAAATCTAGCTATGTAAGAAGGAACCTTTTTTAGGACACTTGAGAAGTGACTTAGTGCTAAGAGATGATCTGTGTGATATACTTGCAGAGCTGAGTGCAAGTATTGTAAGTGCTGGGTGCACAGATTGTAAGAAGGTTTTATGCTTAGAGATACTCGGGGAAGGAGGATCTAGCAAGCTACGCAGATCTCCTGTCCTATGTGGAGTAGGTTTTGAGGCTCTGTGCTTGTAACCGATTGGCCAGTAATAATAGAGAAGAAGAGTTGGTGGACGTAGCCCCAGGGTGGGGGTGAACCACGTAAATTTGTGTGTCATGCTTTGTGTTGTTCCTTACATGTGGTTTCCCTCTCTTGCTAAGTGCTATGACATGTTTAGATAGATTTACTTATGCTTTGTTCTTATTATATGTGTATAGATGATAGATTCGATGTATATGAAGTTGTTAAGTGCTTGGTCTACCAGATCCGGTCTGTTGTATGCTGCTAAGTACTGAATCATCTCATATCTAAGTATATACTGCAATGCTCTATGTTATATGCAGAGTGAGATAAGGGTTAATTCTAGGTGAACTATTGATGCTAAGTGCTTTGTTAAGTGTGTAATCACAGATCTAGATCCCAGCTAAGGTTGCAGACACCTGAGTCCTACAATCACCCCTACTTCTACCTTGGGAAAGACTTCATCTTCTTTGTAGGTGTTACTGAAAGGGCCAGTAGTTAGGGTTTTGTTGGTGCGCTATTGTAGCGTTGAACCCTGGGTCTTCCCCTATGCCAAAAAATGGTTCCGTTGTCGAGACCTGAAACTGTCATTGCTAGGAACGAAAGAAGAAGAAGATTTGTGAAAAGATTCATCCTAAACTTGTGGAAACCCTGTGCGTAGATTTGTCACTCTGATGCACAGTACTCTACTCTACCTACAAATCTTTGTGATGAAGAAAAGAAGCCAAATCTGAAGAAAAGAGGTAAGATCTGTAAGCTTTGTGCTCTGATAAAGGTAAGAATAGTGAAAGGTTTTTGATCTGTAAGCTTTGTTCTTTGATAAAGGTAAGAATAGTGAAAGGTTTTAGATCTAGAAGCTTTGTGCTCAATAAGTGGAAATTTTTGTTTCTAAAGCATGAATTTAGGTATGATTGATAGATTTTGTCCTAGCTTGAAAACTAGGGCATTGTTAGATGAAAGAACATTTGATATGAATAGATATGATAAGAATAATGAAACACATGTTATACCTATGCATAGAAAGAATGTTTGGACTAACGAGTGGATGCAGGATCCTAGAAAGAAATTTTTGCAGGCTAGCCATTATGATCCTAGCGTGCAGTACATAAAAAGTTGGGGATCATTGAAGAGAAAGAGAGAATTAACTCTTTGTTATAGTTGAAGAAGACCAGGACATCTTGCTAAGGAATGCCCTGGGAGAAAACCTAGTTGCCTATGTTGTAAGGCTATGGACCATGAAGTAATGGATTGCCCTAGAATGATTGCTACACTTGAAAAGATGAATATGGAGCAAGCAAGCCCTGAAGGAGATCAAGAGACTAAGACTATAGAAGAACCCCCAAAAGAATTAGAGATTATGTTACTGCAAATGAAAGAAACCCTGAATGAACATAAAGATGCCAGTTTGTCAGATATCTTCAAAGAAAAGGAGAAAATTGAAGTAAGAATAAGAGACTTCGACATTGACTGTGCTCTGGATGAGGAAACACAGATGAACATTATGACAGAAAGCACTTGGGAAACCCTGGGAAGGCTTGCTATGGTTCCTTCACTAGGAAAAATAGGGTTGTTTAAAGGAAAAATGGTAACCCTATGTGGTAGGATTACCCAGATAGCTATGAGTACCCATGGAGCTTTGACAGAGGAAGAATTCGAAGTTATTAAATTTATTGAGGACTATGCCCCATTTCCAACTTTGTTAGGCAAGATCTGGATTGAAAAAGAGCAGATTCGAAGAAAAGAAGAAAAGGAAGCCCTAGAACAGAAGAAGCAAGAACTCATGGAATTTATGACTAGAAGGAACTCCTACTTGATGGAAGAACAAGAGAACGGATCTAAGCTATTGGACACCAGGGACTTGGACGTCAAATCTATAAGAGAATTAGAGGAACCATAGAAGACTAAAATACCTAATCCATATGTTGACGGAGTATTACCCTCGGATCTGAAGAAAGAATCTTAGCAATGCGAAGTGACTATGTCGAGAGAAGGTAGGAATCAGAACGGGAAAAGACTGACCGAGTTGAAGAGTACCGGGAAGAAGGATAGAAAATTAAGTAAGAAAAAGAAGAAGATTGAAAAGTTACAAGAGATCCCAGGTGGAACACTGCAAAAGGAAAAATCACAGGAATTGAACATCACCGAGATATTAGAAAAACGACATATGGCACTTCGTCGTGGTGAAGCATCTAGCCGTTGGACCGATATACCCATTTGACTTCCACCCCGAACCATTGGACCTCACCATAATGGACAGATCTACGATAATGGAAGCTTCATACCCATTACAAGTAGACCATTGACAAATTTCCTATTTAGCTCGTCGCGATGTGCCCGAAGAACACTTTTTCCAACTGAAAATTCGAAGCCTGCAGAACTAGTGATTGTATACAATGATCATTGCAAGTAGATTGTTCATCCTAGTGCAGTATCTGAGATCATTGTGCCCTGATTATCTTTTTCGAGTGCGTATGTCCGATGAGCTCACTGCAGTTGAGGAATCTGTCACAGAGGTCCTTCTTTATTTAATGACTGAGAGAGTCATGTTGGAAAGAGGAATGTCCACCGGAGTCAAAGAATCATTGACGAGAGGAGTGCAAGACTCCCCGTCGATTGCTCGAGAAGGAACATCTTGAGCTGGTGCAGAAAGGAGAACTAAGCATAAAGATGACATAGCCAATGAGAAGTTAGTGCCATCGATCCTACCAGCTTACAGACCCCCTCTGAGTGGTGTGATTAACAGGGACAGTGTCCCTAGAGACTTTGAATACACCCTAGTCACTACATATCTATGGAAAGGAGTATGCACCTACTGCGTAGATCAAGACAAGGTTACAGCGTTGAAGTTTTGTGACTTCAAACTGGGGGACCGCAAGTTTTACAACATGCTCGCCCCGTATAAGTACTTGACAAGAAATAAGAGAAAGAATTCAAAGATTGTCCCTCAGCAATGGATGATGAACCTCACACAATCTACTTTTCTCAACGTTATGAAAATACCACACTTCAGGCCTCGGCAGACACCAGGAGGTGAATTCTTGTGTAAAATTGTTGCTAGAAAGTTACCATGGAGGATACCTATGGTTAAACCATCGTATAACTATTGATTCAGCATTGATCAATAGGACAACCGAGCTTATCATGCAGGGCCCTAATCCCCAAGATTACTACCCTGGAAAGACCGCATACCATGCTCTTTCACAGTAGATCAAAACATCTTATGGCAATGTCGAGAAGGGTGCATGAGGCTACAAGGTAACCTCTATCGAAAGTGGCGCAGTGCGCTTCATATGTCAACTGATCATAGGAAAGATGTTACATAAGAATTGACCTACACAAGTATCAGGCTTCGTATTTGACCTTGCAGGAAAATGCGCAGAGGGACTACAAATGAACTAGGCGAAGTACCTGATAAACCAACTAGAGATTGACTGTAGAGAAGCCCAAGATCAGGGGCATGAATTCCATTTTAGCTGGCTTCTAATACTGATTGCTTTTGTTGCATGGGAGCTACTGGAAGGTGCAACCTTCCCAAACCTTGACCCCTTTGAGCCACTAGCCACGAAGTTCAGTACATTATGGTACTCGACCGACATGAACAAGCAATGGCAATCAAATGTTGTTTTCCACACATATTATAAACAATTGAAAGAAGCCATAGGAGGTGAACCTCACATAACCCCAAACACTTTACAAAGGTTCCGACCCCTGATAAAGTTCAACGCGGACTACCACTTTGTATACCTAACTCCACGCACTGATGATCACCATGAACAACTTCAGTCCTATTATAAGCTGACAGAAGAAGACCTAGAAGAGATCACCAAGGAATGGTCGGTGGACCTCCTTGTTGCAGCAGATCTAGTAGACATTTCAGACCTTAACAGCCTAGAAGCTGCAAAGGAAACACTTGGGCCTAGTAGGACAAAGAAGACGAAGAAGCCTGCAGAGGTTCAGGATGTAGATAGTAGATCTATAAGGATGACTTCCATCACACCAGATGAAGGAGGTAATGGCGAATACCTAGAGGAAGTCGAACAGAGACCGGAAGACGAAGTCTAAGTTATAAAGAAGAGAAAAGGGTCACCTCCAAAGTCTCCCTCCCGAAAGAAATCGAAAGAAACTGTAACTAAGATGCAGACCACGCTCACTCCATATGACTTCAGTTTCCTCCTCGCAACTATGAATGAAGCCATAGAAGAGATAACAGAAAAGAAGGAAGCCAAGCAGGAGCAGATATATAAAAGGATTGAAATTGGGCTCCAAGAAGTGTAGCAGGCACTCCAGTCTAGCCGTGCAATCTCTAATGCGCCTCTGCCAAAAGGAACAATAGAAGTAGGAGAAGAATCATCTCAACTCCGTAAGATTGTTGATACAGTCGAAGTACTCCTTCGACACACACAGGAAGAAAAAGTACAGGTTACTTAGGCCTTAAAGAAAGTACAAGAGGAAATCATAGAACAACGTTGAGCCATCCAACAAGAGAAGGATGCTCTCCAAGCAAAATTTGAAGAAGATAGAGCGAAGATCCAAAAGGAGAAAGAGAAACTACTCGCGAAGCAGATCGGGATGGAATAAGCAGTTGACTGAGCATTCCACTCCGTTACTAGCTTAGAACAAAAGAGAGAATAACCCTTCGAATTTCAAGTGATGAAGCTTGCTAAATTTATTCAACAACTTCAACAAAGGGTTGTGGAATTAGAGCTTCAAACTATACCAAGTACCCCACAAGAAGTGCATGACTAGCGAGAATTGAATGGTCAGAGCACAGTCGAGAGGATTAAAACACTTGCTATAGAATGAAAATAGTTAAGTAGCAGAAGCACGAAGATATATGAAAAACTATCCGAAGACCCAGAATTGAAGAAATTGGAGTCCCAACTCTAGGAAGAAAAGCAACACGTAGATACAGTACAGGCACAACTCAAGCTCCTATCACCCATTGAGAGGATGAAGAGATCCCAGGAACAGTGCATTGCCCAACAACACGTTCTTACCACACAGAATAGAGTGATGGAAGTCTCCCAGAAACTCCAGCCGAGGTAGGAGGCGACCTATCTACCATTTGAATAAATTGAAGGCCAAGGAACAGTACTAGAACAAGTATTTGTTACAGTCGAGCAACAACTGGAAGGGCCTATCAATGAAGAGGTTATTCAGGAATTCACTGAGAAAGAAGCAGTAGAACAGAGACAAGTCAAAGCAGCTCGAACCAAGCTTGATACCTTTGAGGCAAAGTTACTCAGACCTGAGTGACTCAGGACAAGTCACAGGTGAGTGTTGGGGGCCTGTTGGCCCTTGACCAAGTTTTGAGGAACATTTGGTCATATTTGACCATTTTTGGGGCTTCAACAATATGTCAAAGATGGAACGCAAGGTGAAGCGGAGATCATGGAAGCTAGACCCCCTTTTGGGTCCTTTTTGGGTTTTTGGGGATAATGTAACGAAATTGGGATGTCGGCCCATGGGTTTACCCATGTTTAGGCCCCTTTTTGTAATGTATAAGTAGAAGTCTAGGATATGTAAGAAGGAACATTTTTTAGGACACTTGAGAAGTGTCTTAGTGCTAAGAGTTGATCTATGTGATATACTTGCAGAGCTGAGTGTAAGCATTATAAGTGTTGAGTGCACGGATTGTAAGAAGGTTTTATGCTTAGAGCTACTCGGGGAAGGAGGATCTAGCGAGCTGTGCAGATATCTTGTCCTATGCAGAGTAGGTTTTGAGGCTCTGTTCTTGTAACTGATTGGCCAACAATAATAGAGAAGAAGAGTTGGTGGACGTATCCCCAGGGTGGGGGTGAATCACGTAAATCTGTGTGTCATGCTTTNTTTTCCCTCTCTTGCTAAGTGCTATGACATGTTTAGATAGATTTACTTATGCTTTGTTCTTATTAGATGTGTATAGATGATATATTCGATGTGTATGAAGTTGATAAGTGCTTGGTCTACCAAATTCAGTCTTTTGTACGTTGCTAAGTACTGAATCATCTTAGATCTAAGTATATACTGCAATGCTCTGTGTTATCTGTGGAGTGAGATAAGGGTTAATTATAGGTGAAATATTGATGCTAAGTGATTTGTTAAGTGTGTAATCACATATCTGGATCCCAGCTAAGGTTGCAGACACCTAAGTCTTGCAATCACCCCTGCTTCTACTCAGGTGAGACTTCAGTTGCTTCGCAGGTGTTGTTGAAAGGGCTGGTAGTTAGGGTTTTGTTGGTGCGATGTTGTAGCATTGAACCCTGGGTCTGACCCTATGCCAACACCATGTAAATTTTTTGAACCTACACACAACAGATCTAGATAAACAATATTACACACATTTGCAGAGAGAATTGGAGAAAGAAGAAGAAGGAGAGAAAGAATGAAAGAATTCTCATTAACTGTTGTGAATAATGAATAATTTACACATGATATACTCTGTATAACTCAATGAGTTCGAATGGAGGATAAACAAGTCATGATAGTGGTGTTCTAGAGTGATATGGACACACACTAGTAGTTATGGGACTGAACTACCACCTAGTCTAGTCTCTCAAGCAGTTACGGGAGTGAACTGCCACCTAGTTGAGTTAATTAGTCAACTAGTCTTTAGTTAACTGACTGAATAGAGAGTAGTGAGGAGTTAACTTAGGGAATCAAGGCGAATGCGCCACTCTGGTGATGATACCAAGACAAGGTATAATTAGCATGTTGATGATCCCAATGTTGCATGGTGATGATCCCAATGCAACATCTAAACTCAACTCAACTAGTCAAACTGAAGTGTCAACTAAAAGAGAATATTCTCCAGGTGGAATATTCTCTCCTAAACTATAGGAGACTATATAATGACTAATTATGACTAATAAAAAAGAAAAACCCTTAGTAAAAATAAATCCTAGGTGTGTGTGAAGTAACTCCAACATGAGAATCCCATTATCAAAAACTATATCTACTTCATAAGGACCTAACCATCTAGTTCACAACTTCCCCTTGAAATATTTAAACCTTGAATCATATAATAATTCCCAATATCCCTTTCGAAATTCCTTCTTAATACTTTTATCATGACACTTGATACATTTTTGTTGGACTAAGTCAGTATGATGTATGGAAGGCAAGCACATTCTGTCTAATTCATTGAGCTAATATAAACAATGTTTATGAGTTGTAGTTAAATCCATATTTACTTCTAAAGATGTTCTTAATGTTTTGATCTCGAATTCAATGGGAAAGATGGGACTATTACCATAAACAAGTTCAAATGGAGAAAATCCTATGGTTTTTCTCCATGTCATTTTGTAATCCCAGAGGGCTTTTGATAATCGTTCAGTCCAATCACGACGATGACTAGCCATAATTTTCATGAGTATTCCTTCAATGAATTTATTTGTGCTTTCCACTTGACCATTTTCTTGAGGATGGTAGGGTGAGATAACCCTGTGGAAAATACTTTACTTCTTGGTAAGTTTTGTGATCAACTGGGAAGTAAACTGAGGTCCTCTATATGTTACTATCTCTTTAGGAATTCCAAAATGAACAAATATATTTTCAAACAAAAATTCCGCAACTACTTCTTTTGTGGATTTGGTGAGTGCCTTGGCCTTTACCCATTTGGTGACATATTTTGTGCATACCAGGATGTAGGATTTCTGATGAGATGGGTGATTGATAGGTCCCACAAAGTCGAGAGATGACTTATCAAAGGGTTCAATTACCAATTGGGTTTTTAGTGGCATTTCATCTGATTGAGTGGGTTCGCCCATTCGTTGGCATGCATCACATGCTTGTACATACTTTTTGGCATCTTGGAATAGGGTAGGACAATAATAACCCATGCAGAGTGCTTTATGCCATGTTCTTTTATCAACAAAATTTCCACCAAAAAGCTCGTCATGACAGGCCTTCAATATGTCATGAATCTAGTTTTCTCTGATACATCACTGGATCACAAGATCAGGACATGTGTAAAAGAGACAACCATCTATCCAAGAAAAACAAGAACTTTTCTAAATAATGTTCCATCTCTCTCTGGGAGAGCAGTGGTGTGGAAATTTTCCTACAACAAGATAGTTACCAATATCTTCATACCACAGTGAGTGAGTAGATACTTCAAATATTTTTTCATCAGGAAAATAGTCATCAACAGGGGTAGCATCACTATTATTGGTAAGACTAGAGAGGGAATATTCTATGACATTGTCTCTTCCAGGTTTACCCAAAATAGTGATGTCAAATTTTTGTAGTAAGAATAACCACCTAGTAACTGGAGCATTTGTAACAGGTTTGTTCATCAAATATTTAATAGTTGAATGATATGTGTGGAAAAATACCTAATAACTTGTGATATAGTACCAAAATTTGTTGATAGCATGTATAACAACAAGGAATTCTTTTTCTGTGACCATATAGTTCAACTCTGTAAGTGTTAGGTTCTTGCTAGTATAATAGATGGCGTATGGGTTTTGTTCTTCCCACTGTCTGATTACAACACCAATGGTCGTGTCTGAGGCATTCGAAGAGATGTGGAGTGGAAAATTCCAATTAGGGCCTCGTAATATAGGTGCTTCAACTAAGATTTTTTTCAAATCTGTAAGAGTAGTTTGGCATTTATCAGTCCATAAAAATTTTGTATCCCTTGAAAGAAATGAAAATAAGGGAGATGCTATCTTTGAATAATTTTCAATAAATCAACGATAGTAGTCGGTTTTTCCTAGCAGGATACACACCTTGTTTTCTGATTTTGGAGTAGGAATCCTTAAAATTACCTCAATTTTTGCTAGGTCCACCTATATAACTACAAAAGCGATATAATTCCCAAGAACAACTCCCTCATCCATAATCATATGACATTTTTTAGTTCTTAAGTTGAGGTGAGTTTGTATGCAACGTTTTAGTACTTTTTCATTTTTTTCCAAAGCCATGTCAAAAGTATCACCACACACTAGTAAATTTGGGTCATTTTGTGACAACCATTTCGATGCTCTTGCGACGTTATGTCGTGGATATTGCGATGAATCTCTAGTCGAAAAACCAAAAATGAATCCTGCAAAAATCCCTGGGGCTCCTTGAGGCCATAAAGAGTGTTGGGACTCAGAAATGGTGTATTTCCATCCACCTTTCCCTTCATCATTCTTCACATTTCATCGCCCCATAACATTTCATGATACCATTTTCATAATTAAATATGGGTTTAACCTTATCATTTTCCAAATCATTTATTTTAGTATTAAAAGGGAATTTGTGATTAAATATTAGAAAATTGACATGTTTTCATATATCTCAAAAATGTGTGAGCTTTGTAATGTGTGAAGCATTAATTCAAAAAGACTTCTCGAATACTTCCTCCACCATTTCAATATTTGAGGAGATAATTCAATCCTAATCCAAGGAGAAGATCATGGAGATTTGGTTGTCATATCTTATCCAAGATATATGAGAGATATGTGTGAGGATTTGAAGGGATTATATTTTGTAATAAAGGGAAATGGGTTGAGAGAAAGTGGATCTGTAATTATGAGATGTTTATCTCCTTTTCAAAGATCTCATGTATAAAAGAGAGTGCCCTTTATTCATGAGAGAGAGAATAATTATTATTATGTTGATTAAGGGGAGAATTATTATGATAGGTTCTTGAGGAGAATTGTTATGATGTAGATTTGATTAACAAAGAGACTCCTTTTGTAAACTGACTTGTTGAAGATTAATGCAAGTTTGAGTTCAGTGATCTTGTGTCTTTTAGAAGTTAGCATCTGGTGATCTAAAGATTCCATGTTGGCATCGACAAGGGCCACCGATCCAACTTGGTAAGATTATTGTAAATTGTTAGTGTAGATATTCATTTCATGTATTTGTTATTTTGATTTCATGTTATTTTGTTTGATTTAACTATTCAAATTTATTGCAAAGTGTGGTAATGCAGGAATAGTTGGATCTCCATATTTCACCATACCTGAGCTTTAATGGAGCATCCCACTTGTTAGTTTAGTTGCTCCAAGAGATAGAATCAAAGTTCATCTTTTCTTTTCATAAGCCATCAATGAACAAGTCCATCACCTAAGTAAGAGATTTTGTTTGTTTATGAGTTTTGCTTTCCAACTTTCGAATTGTGTGAAGATTGTCATTTTTAAAAGTGTGTTGGTTTCTAAATGGTTTTCTTNCTTATCTAGATATACTAAACAGACATAGGAACCTATCTGTTATTGGCACATATAGTGCATCAACTCTACTAATTATTAATCCCGGTTGATAATTTATGTTTGGTAATATATTATGCATATAATTGCACCAACATTTTGGCGTCGTTGTCGAGGAGTTGTAAACGATAATAGGTAGTATTTGGATTAGATTGCTTTAATGGTTTTGGATTTTTTTTATGGATGACCTAAGGGCGGAGAGAAGACGGTAAGACGTGCGGGAAGAGCCCACGCATCCACTTTGGTGGGGTTTCTCCAAAGTTAGGTTGTCCTCTTTCTTTTATGCGGAAGTGTGTTTCTCCTTATTTTATGAAAAAGTGTGTTTTTATTTATGCAAATTTAGTTTTTATTTAGGATGAGATAACTTGCGCAAACCGATAACCTAGTGACAACAGGGTCCCAATAACACAAGGAGTTCGAGTTTGGTGTGTTTTATCTTTACAAATAGTTTTAATTTCTTAGTTTTAAAATTCAAATCTTTTGATGATAAATCATTCTCCTTTTTCAATATGGTTTAACAATGAGTATAAGCTTGGAACAACTCACTTAGATCCTAGCAAAAGTTAGGATCTCCTCTTCTCTAGAAGAGGAGACCTTGACAACAGCTGAAAGTTTAATTACTCTTCCAGAGGCAAACGAAGAAACAACATACAAAGAACCATGTACATCTGATGATGAACAATTATGCAAGCAGGAGATCAAGGACGATAACGAGGAGTTGAGACACGTTCTGAGGAGTGAAAACTATGCCTATGAAAGCATTATCGAATGATGGTTTCAAGCAGGTACCAGGTTAGATCAATTTAGTTTTTATTTTTATTTTGTTAAATTACAGTTTCAACATTTAATTTCGCACGATTATATATACTTTCGATTATCATTTGCGAAATTCACAGTGAACATATTCTTATTACTGTTGCGCTTATGGTTACACTGGCTATTTGATTATACGTAACTAATTTCTCATTTCTAATTAGCGTAGTGTAGGTAGGGTTTTATTTTCAAGTTTTTTTTATTTTTGCTAGAATAAGTATGCTCTCCTCCGCGCTTCGTGCAATCACGAGGATCATAAAGTAGGATGACTGATTGATTAATTTCAGGAATATCAATTAATTGATGAAAATAAAAAATTTCCTAATCGATTTCATCTTTAATTTGCAAATAATTTACCTCCATTTGCTCATAAATTTATTTTCTTTAATTTCATGTAAATTTGAATTGTTTTTTTTCTTTTTTTTTCTTTAAAATTTAAGAATAATACAATTAAAATAAAAATGATTTAAGTCAAATTAGGGTTTTTTTTTATAGGAATAAAAATAAAAAATTAAAATTTGGCTTTGTATATAGTAGCTTTGTGTTTTATTTAACATAGGGATAAAAACATTTATATATATATATATATATATATATAAACAAAAACTAA
>SNQJ01S0010378.1:144406-164392 GCA_010110895.2 Picea sitchensis | reverse complement strand
AGCTCGTCCATCGGTATCCATGAAAGATGCTCTCCTATAGTCATCACTAACCCCCAATCATCAGGAACAATCGGAAGCAACTCCTCCAACTGCTGGTAAACCACTCTCCATCTCCCATCACCCAGGAAACTGTTGAAATGGTGAAGGTGATCTCTCATAACTAGGTGTTGCTGCAAAGCAGTGACATCTACATGCTCCCTTAGGTGTGTCTCCTCCCTACAAGGCACTATACCCCTCTGAATGCCACCATACATCTCATCATGACTCTATGAACTATCTCTCATCATCATATGCTCCGGCATACTCATGTCGTCTCCTGCAGACTCATGTTGTATCATCGATCCTGGGCATGCTGCTGAATCAACCTCTACGTGGAGGTCAACTACTCCCAAGACACAAATGGAAGTGTCCCCCATCAACAGGTGCTCCTCTGCTGGATCATCAACATCCTCTATCAACGTGACTCACTGATACATCTGAGTGTCCACTAAAACAGATGAAGTGGATCTCTGATGAATCTCCTCAAGAGACCCATCTGATCTAGACTCTGATTCTTGAAGGGCGGTCTGTGTGCCTCTCAAGAATCCTCGAGTACTCTCCAACTCCCGAGTGATTTGGTCTACTTCCAACTCCTGCCCCCTCAGGGCCCTATGATACAACTCGCCAATCCCTAGTAGGTAGTCCCTATCTGTCAACAACTGCTGGTAGTCAGTCCTCATCATAGACACTCTTTCCCGGAGAGTGTGAAAATCATCCATGGANCTCTCCAACAGTAATCTACCATCCATGCATGCATGTCATCAATACGTCTAGTGGCTACCCTAGTCATAGCCTCATTAACTTTCAACTGTGCTGCTAAGTGGTGTGACTCCTGATCATGGTCATACCGAGGTGCCATCACAGACCCCTCATTGTTAGTGTCAGTCCTGCTAGTGCCAACTCTAGAATCCCCAAAAACACCCTCTGCATATGATGACGTCCTGAACTGTCCACTCTCTATCATGCTGCTGGGTACTCCTGTATGCCACTACATCCCATCACTAGATGCCATCTCCCCCTGACTTCCACTGTATCCTATATGAGCAGTTGTATCCTCATGTGCACTCATCTTGCTACTATCATCTGCACCTGGATCCCATAGATATGTATCCATACACGTGCTATGGTCATCCTGACTGCTAAAAAGTGCATCCTCATCAATGCAGACCGATCCTGGGAGTAAGTGCTCCATCAACCTGTCATCCTTTGCAATTTGCTCAACTAATGGAGTCTCCAATAGTTGTGACTCAATCTCCTTTGGTTGACCTGTATGTGTGAGGTCAATTGCCTGTACGTCCTGTACCTCCTTATGGACCTGTGGGTCTACCTGTCCATGGTGTGCATCCCTCACACTAGCCACATCCAAATTCTGGTTCTCGAGGAGGAGTTGTACTCCTCTTGCATGTCGGATTCCCAAAAGAGATTTCCAACAGCTTCGTCATAAGACTGTGGATCTGAAGACTAAACCAAGAAAATATGCCTAGGTGGCATTGGTTCAGTTGGAGTGAGTGAAAGAGGTGGCTCCTTGAAATTAGATCGATTCCTCCTAATATCAACTGGATCACCAACAAGATCTCCTGCATCCTGAAGAGTAGTGTTCTCCCACTTGGGCCTCAACTCTGGCTCTGCATCTGCATATGCATGCACTGACTCTGCATATGACTATATTGACTCTGTATATGGATCATTTGAATCCTATGAATCATAACTCTCATCTGAAGAAGATTTAGCATGTGCATGCTCATCATCTCTGATAGGTGGAAGAACAAAAGTGTCTGCATGTGGTTGTTCAGGTACATGTGAGACACTTTCCTCAAATTGGACACTCCACTCAATGATGAGTCGGTTCAAGGAAATATTAATTATTTTGTATCCATTCACACCATCAGGGTATCCAAAAAATATACACTATGTTCTTTGTGGATCAATTGCCTTCCTCTTTTCATAGGGAATCCTATCCCATGCATGTGAAACAAAAATACAGGAGTGGGTCACTTCCAATTTGAGGCCACTCCAAGCCTGATAGGGGGTCTTGACTCTTGTCCTTGACAAATCTATGAGGAGATATGTTTTGGATGTAGGTTGCACAATTAAGTGATTTAGCCCATAATATCGGTGGAAGTGAATTTGCATGTAGAATGCAATATGCCATCTCTTTTAGAGATCTATTTTTTCGCTCAGTAACTCCATTTTGTTGTGGAGTATTGGGAACCATGTGTTGCAACTGAATCCCGACCTCATGAAAAATATTATGTATCTCATGGTTGACATACTCTCCCCATTTATCTTTTTGGATGACTTTTATTTTCTTTCCTGAATGTGCCTCAACAAGGGAATTGAAATCTTTGAGGTGTTGAAATACCTCTGATTTTTTCCTGCAAAAGAAAATCCATGTGAAGCGTGAGAAATTATCAACAAAATGTTTTGGTTGTGGAGCCTGATTATCTTCCTGATTTAGAGGTTTGTTTCAGCCATGCTTGGACCCCATTCCCTAACAGGGGGTGTGGGGCGGCTTACCCCCCTACAATTGTCACCAGGGGGGTCCATGGGGGGGTGGAGACAATTTTTGTATCCCCCCCATTGGCGGGGGATTCGGGGGCAGTTCCCTCGAAGAAAAATATTGGGAAACATTTCCTTTTAAAGTATTGTAATTTCGTAGTCAATATGGACCGTTCATTATAAGGTCGCAGATCTAATGGTAGAAGTTATTTTAGGGATTGTTTCCCTAGAAGGCAACCCTCTTTTATGAGGGAATTGTATTATGGTTTTGTATTATTTTGATTAGTGTATTCTGAGAGAGGATACTATGAGAGAAAGAAGAGGAAGTTATATTGGGTGTGTTGTAGGTTGTACCCCTTCATTTTGCTAGATAATAAAAAGGAAGGACCTGGAAATTTCTCTGGTGGACATAGCCCACACTAGGTGAACCACATATATTTGTGTCTCTATTATATTGTGTATCTTCTATTTTTTTTATTTCCTCATTTTTTTTATTGCTCTGCGGTCCTTTTTTTCTATCAACTGGTATCAGAGAGAAAAGTAACTCGCAAGAAAAGAGGGTTCCTAGTTTGAGTGGGAGCAATGGTGGAAGATGGAAAGTTTAGGGTTGAGAAATTTAACGGCCAAAACTACCAGTTATGGAAAATGCAGATGGACAATTATTTATATCATAAGGATCTATTCCTACCCTTGGGAGGAATAACAAAGACGATGATGGCCATGAAGGATGAAGAATGGGAGGTTCTTGACAGAAAGGCACTAGGAATGATACAACTGAGCTTGGAAGCATTGGTGGCTTTCAATATTTTGAAATAAAATACAATGAAGGAGCTGATGGATGCATTGGATAAATTGTATAAAAAACCCTCAGCATCCAATAAGGCATTTCTAATGAAGCGATTATTTAATATGAAGACGTCAGAAGGTGGGTCCGTTGCAGATCATTTAAATGAAGTTAATACGGTTACTATTCAACTAAGTTCTGTAAAAGTGGACTTTGATGATGAGGTCATGGCTATTCTAATATTGTTCTCATTGCCAGAAAGTTGGAATGGCTTGTTCATAGTTGTAAGTAACTATGTCTCTAGTTCAAACACTCTAAAATTTGATGATGTTGTTGGTGTTATCCTTAGCGAGGAAATGCGATGGAAAAGCATAGGTGAGACATTAGGTAATATATTAAACATGCATAAATGTGGAAGAAAAAAGGATAGAGGAAAGGGCTAAGGGAACAATGGGAATTCTAGGAAGGTAAGATACAAATCTAGAGTGGGAAAGATAGAGTGCGAGAATTGTGGGAAGAAAGGAAAAGTGAAGAAATACTACAGAGCTCAAAAGAAACAAAGAGATGGACAAGAGGAGAAAAATAAGGAAGCAAATGTAACAGGTGATGTGTTACAATATGCTTTGATTCTTTTAGTAGATAATATTTCTGAGTCTTGGGTAGTATATTCAGGGGCTTCATTTCATGCCAAACCCCATAAGAAACATTTTCTAGATTATGTTCAAGGTGATTTTGGACAGGTTCATTTGGGTGATGATGCACCATGCAAAATTGTTGGAATGAGAAATGTACAAATAAAGCAAAAGAATGGAAACCAATGGTTGTTGAAAGAGGTAAGAAATGTTCCATATCTAAGGATAAATCTAATTTCAACGGGCAGTTGGAAAGTGAAGGATGTATATCAATATTTATATATAAGGCATGGAAGGTCACCAAAGGATCATTTCATTTATGGGAAATGTACAAATAAAGCAAAAGAATGGAAACCAATGGTTGTTGAAAGAGGTAAGAAATGTTCCATATCTAAGGATAAATCTAATTTCAATGGGGTAGTTGGAAAGTGAAGGATGTATATCTATCTATCTATCTATCTATCTATCTATCTATCTATATATATATATATAAGGCATGGAAGGTCACCAGAGAAGTTTGGTACATTTCATTTATGTACTGGTAATACTGACTATTATATTTCTTTATCTTCTACATGAGTGGATACAACATTGTGGAATCATAGTCTTGGAAA
The DNA here is from genome assembly GCA_010110895.2 of Picea sitchensis. Classification (NCBI taxonomy): domain Eukaryota; kingdom Viridiplantae; phylum Streptophyta; class Pinopsida; order Pinales; family Pinaceae; genus Picea; species Picea sitchensis. The sequence continues at coordinate 159,824 of SNQJ01S0010378.1, read as the reverse complement.
CATGAGTGAAAAGGGGATGCAGATACTTCACAAAAGAAATTTGTTGCCGGATATTAAACAAATTGATTTGGATTTTTTGAGCACTATGTTTATGGAAAATAAAAGAGAGTTATATTTCTTAGAGTCGAAAAAGAAAAGAAGAGTGAAAGGTTAGAGCATGTGCATACATATGTATGGGGACCAACTCAGGTATCATCTCTTGCTGTCTCTCATTATTATGTTACTTTTATTGATGATGCAACTAGAAAAACTTGGGTTTATGGCATTCGACAAAAAACTAATGTTTTTTATACTTTTAAGAAATTGAAAGCTTTAGTTGAGAATGAGACAAGAAAAAGGTTGAAGTGTCTCAGATCAGACAATGGTGGTGAATACTATAGCAATATGTTTGATGATTATTGTTCATACCATGGGATTCGTAGAGAGAATACAGTTGCAGGAACACCACAAGAAAATTGTGTGTCAGAAAGGATGAACAGGACCATCATGGAGCGTGAAAGGAGTATGAGATTGCATGCAGTGTTTCCCTTATACTTTTGGGAAGATGTTGTAGATACTATTGTTTACTTAATAAACAGAGGACCTTCAAGATATTTATATGGTGGAATTAGAGAGGAGGCATGGAAGGGTAAAAAGGTAAACTATTATATTTTGAAGACTTTCGGTTGTGAAGCATTTTCCCATATTGATAAAGAAAATAGAGCAAAGCTTGAGGAAAAATCCAAGAAGTGTACCTTTATTGGATACAATGTTAATTATTTTGTTTATCTCTTATGGGATTATGAAAATCATAAAATAATTAGGAGTAGAGATGGCATATTCAATGAGAAGGTCATGTAAAAGATCAGTTGCAGGGAAAGAAACGGGAAAAAGAAAAACCAGAATACACAGTGCTTGATGAGATCACTGGAAAAAAAATTCCAAAGGTACCAGAAAATCAAAATGTACAGCAACAGAATAAACATGTACCTCAAACTCGTGCAAGTGTTGTTAGAAGATATAACAGGTTAAGTAGACGACCTGAACGATACTCTCCTTTATTTCATTATTTATTGTTGATTGATTCTGATGAACCAAAATGTTATGAAGAGGAAATGTAGGTAGACACTAAAAAGAAGTGGGAGAAATGCATGAAAGAGGAAATGGATTCCTTGGTAAATAAATAGACTTGGGACTTGGTTCATTTTCCTATGGGAGAAAGAGAATTGCATAATAAATGGATTTAGAAGTTGAAGGAAGAAGATGGAGGAAAAAAATAGTACAAGGATAGACTTGTTGTAAAGGGGTTTGCACAAAAGAAAGGTATATATTGTGATGAATTATTTTCCCCTGTTCTTAAAATGACTTTAATTAAGACTATTTTAAGTCTTGTGGCAGTAGATTATTTGCATCTTGAGTAGTTAGATGTAGAAACAACTTTTCTCCATGGGGATTTGTATGAAGAGATTTATATGAAACATCCATAGGGGTATGAGGTCAAAGGGATTGAGAATTTGGTATGAAAGTTGAAGAAGATCTTGTATGGCCTAAATCAAGCTCCAAGGTAGTGGTATTTGAAGTTTTACAGGTTTATGACAAAACAAGGTTATAGTAGATGTCATTCTGATCACTGTGTTTATTTTAAAAGGATAGAAAATGGAAGCTATATTATCTTGTTATTGTATGTAGATGACATGCCTGTTGCAGGGTCTAATATGCAGGATATAAATGTACTCAAAAAGAAATTAGCTAATTCATTTGCGATGAAGGATTTCAGTGTTGCAAAGAAAATCCTTCATATGAGAATAACAAGACACAAGAAAAACCGCAAATTGACATTGTCTGAGGGTGAGTACATAGAGAAGGTGTTGGAGAGGTTCAGAATACAAAATGAAAAACCAATTAGTACACCTTTGGCCATCCATTTCAAATTAACTAAGGAAATGTGTCCCAAGACACAAGAGGAGATAAAGTACATGTCCAAGGTCCCTTATTCAACAAAAATTGGTAGCTTGATGTATGTGATGGTTTGCATAAGACTAGATATTGCACATGTAGTGGGAGTTGTGAGTAGGTATATGAACAATCTAGATAAAGAACATTGGGAGACAATAAAGTGGATTATCAGGTATTTATGAGGTATTGCTACTCATGCATTATGTTTTGGAGGTTGAGACATTGTTCTACAGGGATATGTTGATTCATATATGGAAGGTGATAAAGATAGAAGGAGGAGCATCACAGGGTATGTTTTTACTATAGGTGGAACAAAAGTAAGTTGGATTTCAAAACTACAAAATGTTGTTGCACTTTAAAAAACAGAAGCAGAGTATGTTGATGCTATAGAGACTAGTAAAGAAATGATTTAGTTATAGAGGTTTATGGAGGAATTGGGAAAGAAGAAGGAGGATAGTAGGTTGTATTGTGATAGTGAGAGTGCCATTCATCTTGCAAATAACTCATCCTTCCATTCAAATACTAAGCATATAAAACTCAGGTACCCTTTCATATGATTCATCTTAGAAGATGGACATTTGAAGTTGGAAAAAATACATACTAGCCAGAATCCTACAAACATGTTAATAAAGGTAGTAACTAAGGAGAAACTGAGTTCCTGCTCAGTTTCAGTTGGCCTTCAAGCATGTAGGTGAAGATGAGAAATTTTCCATGTCTAAGGTGGAGTATATTCCAGCAGGTACACTAGTAGTGGAGTTATTGTGATCATTCTCCAAGTGGGATATTTTTGGTTGTGGAGCTTGATTATATTCCTAATTCATAGGTTTGTTTCAGATTTTCTTGGGCCCCATTCCATAACGAGGGGATATGGGGGGGATTCCCCACCAAAATTGTTTCTAGGGGGGTCCAGGGTGGGCAGAGACAATTTTTGAATCCCCCCCCCTGGCCGCGGATTCGGGGGCAACGCCCCTGAAACGAAATATTGGGAAACAATTCCTTGTAAAATATTGTAATTTCATAGTCAATAAGGACCATTCATTATAAGATCATAGATATGACGATAGAAGTTATTTTTAGGGATTTTTTCCCTAGAAGGAAACCTTCTTTTATGAGGGAATTGTATTGTGGTTGTGTATTATTGTGATTATTATATTCTAAGAGAGGATAATGTGAGAGAAAGAAGAGGAAGTTACAACGAGTGTGTTGTAGGTTGTATCCCTTCATTTTGTTGGATAATAAAAAGGAAGGACCCAAATTTTTTTTGGTGGACGTAGCCCACACTGGGTGAACCACGTATATTTGTGTCTCTATTTTATTGTGCATCTTATGTGTTTTTATTTCTGCATTTGTTTTATTTTACTTCTTTGCGATCCTGGTTTTCTAACAAAATGAGCACATACCTTGCTTTACTGATTGATGGATGTGGAAAAGGGCCCATTAGATCATTATGGATCAGATCTAAATGAAAGGAATACTTTTGAGTCTTTCCTTTGTCAAATTTCTCTTGAGGGTGTTTTCCAAGAAAACATCTCTCAAAAATTACTTTGGAGAAGTGGATGTCAGGTAGACCATCAACCATTCCCTTCTTGCTAAGTTGTTGCATATATCTGAAATTTAAATGCTCAAACCTTTCGTGCCATATAATATTGCTTTCATTAGCATGGGTAAGCTGTAATGTTGAATCTGGTTCAATAAATTCAGAAAATGTGTAGAGTCTGGATTGATGATTTACCTCACCGATAGAAACCCTGGAATTGGTTTTCATGTCATAGATATCCATGAATCAGGTGTGAATGTGACTCTCTTTCCAGTGCCAACGTTTGTGATCTGATACACTGAGATAAGCTTGACAGAAAGTTTGGGAATGTGTAGCACATTCTTGAATCTTCCGTTTGTGAGTTCAATTCTTCCTTTGTCGGTGAAATCGATTGGAGAGTTGTCCCCCATCAAAATAGGAGGACCTTTGCATGAATCCAATGAAGCGTGCACTTGTTTTGTGGATTCCATGTGGTGTGATGCACCCGAATCTACGATCCAAGCATCTAGAGAGGAGTTGATGGCAATCAAAGCATGGCTATCATTTCCTTTCTTGGGATTTTGATCTTCTGATTCTTCTTCTTGGAACCCTCAGGGATGCGATCTCCAAGGGTGTTTTGTTGAATTATTTGGGCCATTTGATCTATCTGTTTCTGCATACATGCAGATTTTGGATGGAATCCTTTATGCAAGTAAGTGCATTTCTCCTCTTTTCTTCCCTTTCCACCTTTGGATCTGAAGGCATCGTTGAATGGTTTTGAGTACCCTTCCTTCTTTGGATTTTCATGTGCTTTCCTTTTGTCTTTGTCTTTAGATTTTTTATTTTGATGACTGCTACTATCATGCACAGTAAGTGCATGCTCCTTTGGGCCTTTGATTTTTCCCATGTTGATAATCTTGTTCTTCTCTTGTGTTAGAGATTCAATAAAGACCTCAAGAGAGGGCATCTTCCAAGTGCTACAGAGGTGAGCCTAACTGAATTAAATGTGGATACAAACACTGAGTATTCCGGATTGGAGAGAATGGTGAGAACCATTTGTTTCTCCTCCTTAGATTTATCAACCCCACAATCCTTGAGTTGCGACAACAAATCCTTATATTTGGTAAAGAAATATTGGATACCATGTAAATGTGTTGAACCTGCAATTAATAGATCTAGCTAGAGAATGACATACACAATTTGTAGAGAAAATATGAGAAAAGAGAAGCAGGAGAGTGTTATCACCGGAATTTCATCCGCAAATGGTTACAAGAATCCAACATCGCCAAAACACTCATTAATTCACTCATGGACCAAAAATGCATTTCCAAAAGGTCCAAAACTATACAACCAGTTATAAAATAAGCATGCGCTAAGACTACACACAGAGCATGCACACATGCACCATCCAGAAATGGAAGAAAAGAGCACATGCGCGACTGTGGATGCAAAAAACCGCGCACTCCTCAGAACGATGCATTTATGATATTGGTCGGCCTTCCACCCACTTCTGGTTCAGCTTCCAAGTCGATTTGACATCTAAATCTTGGCTGAATCCGACTGGGGGGCTAGTCAAAGACCTAAGGGTGCCCTAAAGGGCCCCTTGTTCACACTAAGAACTGGTTACGTAATGCCTCAAAGATATGCTATATAAGGAGGCCATGGGTGCACTATATTTTCAAGGAATTAATTTGTATTCTTATGCTACTTATTTTCTCTTGGAGGATCCTCTTTCCTCATCAAGAGCATGCAAGCACCATTTCATTTAGCCATTCATATCACCTCTTGAGTGAATGCTCTTTGGATTCTCTTCATCTTTGGATTCTCTTCACCATTTCATCCTAGTTTGTTACTTGTAAGAAGAGGTCAATATTTGGGGGTCCAAGAGCTCTCCCTTGGAGGAAGAGGGGACCCATATACCTCCCTTGGAGGAAGAGGTGTTTTCTTTCCACTAATACAATCCTTTCCATTGGTGGCATGAATGTTGTTTATTTCTTGTCCTAATGTCCTTATGCACTCTAGTTTAGTTTCTTTTAATGATCTTACTTTAGTTATTTGCTTATCCTTTTATATTTTATACTTCTAACTCTTTCCTTCACTACTGTCTTGCCTAGCTAACCCAACTGGGCTTGTAAGCCTCTCTATTTTGCTCATTTAGGTGACAAAAGAGACGCAATAGATTGGCGACTCCACTGGAGAAAGGTATCAATTTCCTCCCCCATTTGGGTTATTTTATCTCTTCCTTTTGTTTATTTAACTTACAAGAACCATAACCGGCCCAAGACGACCTGCAGAAAGCCAAATTCAAAGCTGAGTTGAGAGAATTTCATCCAGAATTTCTTTTACGACTGTGTAACAAGAAGTGTGTGGGTTTTATAACCCACAAGCACGTCTTCTGAGAACGTGCGTGAAACCCCCAGTGTTTCTCAGTGCCCTCTGTGCACTGCACCAAAAAGTCATTTTTAATTCTCACATTGGCACCCAATGCACCTTTGTCTACTTTGTGACCCGTTCATCTGCCCAGAAAATCAAATATTGTAAGGGTTTTTGTGATCTGTTGAAGGCCCATAGCCTTCTAAAAATTGATTTCATGCAGATTGCAATATGCACCACACTTAGATACCCTCTCCATATGAAGGGATTAGTCAAAACATAGGCACTTAGGGGATTAAAATCATTATTTTTCCTCTTTTTGGTTTCATTTTTCCACATCGATGGATTGTTTTGATTAAAATTTTAAGTTGGAATCATTTTATATCACATATAAAACTTGCATTGGGACCAAAAATTGGATATCAATCGTTGAGTATGCTCTTCTCTCGCACCCCAAAGCGATCTTGAGAATCAAAAAGAGATTGAGGGAAAATTCCATCTCCTTTAAAAAAGTCAAAATCTTTAGGAGAAGACAACAAACCCCTTGGGACTCCTCTTAGTTTATTTTTTCAAACACATCTTAAGATTTTAAGGGCCCATACATGCCCACATGCTACAAATATAGGATAGTGTTGGAATTTACTTTCTTAGATTAAATCACTAGGTAAGTTTAAAGGTTTTGTAACGGCCCATACATGCCCACATGTCCACAATATAGGATAGTTTCAAATATTTTTTAGATTAAATCACAATAGGGAGTTAAAGGAATAGTAAGGACCCACATGTCCACATCCTAGTTTCCTAGGGACTTTAAAATTCCGCAAGGTTGTACCAATGACACATAGTAACTTAGGTAATCAAGACTTTTAAAGGACCAAGCAAAGTCCACATGCAGCAAGGTGACACCTAAATTATTAAAAAATTGGCACACTTTCACTTGTTCACACACAAAGTTCACCAATCACTCACATAGTTTTATCTAGAAATCGTGGAGGTAGAAGTAAGTTTCCTCCAACGGGATTCCGAAATTCCCCACCCTTTTTCTTGACAAAAACTATCCACTCCCACTTAATTTCAACAATGTTGTTTCACACCCCCAACCTCTCAAACAACCACACCTAAAATATTTCTAAAAACTCACTAAGTTTTCCTCCACATGAAGTGCCAAAAGAATTTTTTTAGTCTAGGTAGGATTTCGGGGATAGGCATCCAAATAAATCCCCGTTATCTGGTTCTCATATCTTCAAACAATAGAAGTTGTCAAATAGGGAGCTTTTAAATCCTCCAAGTCAAGTGTTCCTAACACCATAAGTTAGGGAGATACCCATGAAGGGTTGAAGGCCAAGGTCTGGTTGTTCTGTGCGTCCCCCCTCGAGGCACCCACCTCTTGGACGGGATCCTGCCCGTGACCCATTTTTGAGGCCAAAAATATAAATGTCGCACTTTGACCGAGGTACCTAGTGACCAAATTTTAGGAAATCTACCCAGGTGGCAATTGTGGGCTACAATTGCACCTTGATTGGATTTTGTCTGGCTATTGGGAAATATCGCCAGCTCTTTCGGGATATGCACCCTCTACCCCTCATTATAACTGATTACTTCATCCTTCACTAGTTCCTCTTCCGGTGGATTCAGACCCCACTGTCGAGTACTATTGGAAGGTCCAGTGCTATTTGAGAGGAAGGACGTTACATCTTTTAGAACATGACAATCTATTTTTCTTTGTTCTCCCACGCAGACAAAAACCACCTACCCACATATATTCTTATATATCAATTGATTTATGTATGATTCTTTTGTGATTACATGTGATTGTGAATTATATCGTGAAGGTCCAAAAATTATAGCAAAGGCTCTTGTTCATTTATTGCTCTCATCACCCTTTGCACACATCCACTTAGCTAGTCAGACATCATAGGGGAACCACAGAATCCCCATCGTTTCAGACGCTTGCTAAATCTCCCACCTCTCCTAGGGGGAGTTCCTAGTCGTGCCCACTCATCGGCTTCACCTTCTCACACCCTTATGAGTGCTAAAATATTGGGATCAACATTGCTCAGTTCTACTTTACTTGGGTCCACTTCCCAAGGTCATCCATCCACTCGCTCACCTTTACACAGAAGCGGGGGGCCAACTTCTTCTCAAGGGGGAAGTACAAACCCACCTAGTCCTCCTCAAGGGTTAGATACAAAAAATACTCACACCATGGCCGGAACTAATCCTCCACCACCACCTCAAATGCCATACTTGGCTTCCCTCAACATACCGGATCTGACTAAACTCACCAATGATCCTATATTTCACAACCCCACATGGCCTGCAATGCCTACCAAACTGCCTTCATACATCCCCAAGTTTGAAGGAAAATCGGGAGATGATCCCACCAACCATATCATGAACTTTCACTTATGGTGCTCTTCAAATAGAATCATGGATGACTCTGTCCGATTGAGGTTATTTCAACACACACTCACTGGCCCATCAACCAAGTGGTATGTAGAAGAAAAATATGGATCCCATGTAACCTTTGAATCCGTGGCCAAAGCATTTTTGACCTTCTTTCAACTACCCATTCGTCATGACAATGGTCTTGAACTACTCTCAGAGTTTAAACAAACCTCCACCATGCACATTGCCGAACACATTCACGAATGGCGTCGATGATGTAGTCTCTGCAAAGCTGAATCTACCCCACAACAATGTCTCAATTGATTCCTCAAATCAATTGTTTCCGTCCTTTCCAAAGATATGGCCACCACCTTCCCCCAATCTGAAGAAGAAGCCATCAGCAAGGCCCAATAGTTCGAACTCATTTATTCACATTCAGGATACTTATATACAATACTACCTGACGCCCCAAGACCCGTGCCATTTGGACAAGACAAACCAGGAATGTCTCACTCAATGGATGGATTGATTGGTACCACTACACACCACAATTCACACCTCCAACAACCACCTATGTATGGAACACCTCAATATCCACCGGCATATGGCAGATCCTCTTATTATTCTCCACTCCCTTATCAACAACCATACCCTGTTGCCCTCCCTCCACCCATAAGTGGACCCCCGCCAACGCCCATTGTGCGCCTGACTATTCAACCTAATTATGGGAACCCCTCTACTCCCAATTATACCCTAATCACTAGTGAAAGCGCCATGCCTTCCTATGCACCCTACAGATCATTACCACAGCACAATCTGTACTTTCCATTTCTTGGTCCTCCCTAGCCCATTATTTCACCACAAGGACAACCACATGCTGGGGTTAATTTTGTTCAAATCTCTCCCATTCAACAATATCAAAATTTTGAACAGCTAAATATGGCTAATCCAGCCCATCAGTCAAACAATGCCAAAAATAAAGGAAAAAACCAAAACAATAATCCCCGACCAGTAGGAAACTAGAACCAACCCCAGCAAAACCAACCTGCCGAGAGCAACCAGAACTAGGGGAACTGGAACCCCCAAGGCGGCAATAACAACAAAAGCCAAGGGAAGAAAGACAACAATATTCAGACAAACTTCCGTTGTGCCCTTTGCGGTGAGTATGGCCATTATACTCATTATTGCCCCCATATTGTGGACTTCAAATGGATGAAAGAATCCAGAAGTGGACCACGTTCCCCACCTCCACCTGCCTCGCAACAGGTCCCACAACAATATGTGCAGCAACCACCCCCCGCTGTATTGAAAAACCCCATCCCACACCAAGGGGTGGTGAACACTCAACAGGAGGTACATCCTACCCCACCCCATATGGGACTATATCCAAACCTTGGCAATCCTACGGATCGCACTATCCTCCTCACCAGTGAGGAAGAAATACTTCTACAAACACACAATCGTCAATACAACATACCCCTTGACTTTGTTCCCACTACCTCAGACACAACCCCAGCCACAACTAGACCACCTTTGATGATTCCTCACCCTAATTTTGAACCCCTCTTTTGCATCCCTCGCATCCCATTATGATGGAACGTTCACAACCCTTAGGATCGAGCGACACACAATTATAGTCTGGTCGATGACTTGGCACAATCTCCTACTTCCATGTCAGTTTTAGAAGTCCTTCAGACCTTTCCTACACAATGGAAGTCATTACTTTCCTCCATGGGGGCAGTTGACCCCATCGATACTTTCCTCATCACCTTCGATCTTGATAATGGGGAACCACGTCTCCCCACTCTGGTCGCTTTCCAAATACCAGTTAAAATTTGAAACATCACATTTCACCGCTGCATTATTGATGAAGATGCATCCACATGCATCATGTCCAAAACTGTATGGCAGAAAATTGGCTCCCCGGAGGTTATACCATCTGCCATTACTTTGAGAGCTTATGACGGATGACCATCCTCTCCTGAAGGTCTCTTCCAAAATGTCCCTATTGAACTCGGGGGAAAAACTATCATCATCGACATTGAAGTTATCGATGCTCCGCTCGATTACAACATCTTGTTCGGACGTAGCTACATGTATGCAATGAAAGTTGTGGCTTCTTCTGTGTTTCGCACAATGATTTTCCCCCACAACAGGAAGATTGTCACTATTGATCAAGTATCACATTACGAGCCCAACCCTTCCTCCAACATCAATAACATATTACCTCTCGTTCACACTAATCCTCATTGAGATGGGTCCCAAAATTTTCAAAGACTCATCCTTACTAGGGACATACCATGGAGCACCCCTGCTCATACATCCCTCAGTACAAGTATGTGTCATCTCATCCAATGGAACATACATTGAAGACACCCTTCCTCTCACAAAGGCCTCATTAGTATCTGACATCCCACTAGTCGCAGAGCTCCTCCCTCAGGAACCCCTTGAGAATCCTCCTACTCCACCTATTCCTGATTACACCCTCTCCCAGGGCCACATCCTAGTTTGGGAGATAGTCCCCCAAGCCATCACCCAAATCCCCTTCTTCTACCCTCCACCAGGAGTACAAGCATTCCAAGTAGCCGCAATGCTTACCCTCCCAAATATGGTGTTTGCAATTCCAGTATGGTATATACATCTACCTGATATGGTCCCTCAACCATCCCTCACTCCCCAAATAGAAGAAATCCTGATGCAGATTCCAATACTTACCCCCACCATCCCACCCACACCTCCACTCACTAACACCCCTTCTACAACTGGGGGAAAACAGAAGAAGAAAGATCTTGCTGCTCCACTTCCACCGCGAGTTTATCCTCCTTGTGCACCGTGTGAGAAAGATGGACACCCCACTAATAAGTGTCCATCCCTCCCAGAGCTATGCAATCTAATTTAACTCCCTTGAGCACCACCATCTCTCGTCTCTTCATCTAGTACTGTCGCTATCTCCCCTAACACAAGTAGCAAAGTACTACGAACCAAATTCGCATGCACCATCTATTCAGAATATGGCCATTATACACACCATTATCTAGTGTTACCTCAATTCTGATAGACGCTAATAGCAGTACACCATATCTTTCAGCAAGAACCCACCCCATCTACATCATCCCCAACACATGTCAAAAACATCCATTATGTCACAACCTCAGTCAACGAACGTATGAGGTGTCCTTTCTCTCTATGTGAATCACTTGATAATTTCACATATCAATGGCCTATGATAATTGAATATAGGCATCGCCAAATGGCCCTTATTCAAAACCCTACACCCCCCCCTCCAGCAAAACTAGTAAGTACCCCTACCCCATCACTTGATGTGGTTCATATCTTCTCACCCGAACTTGAGGCCCTCCCTACTCCCCCATGGTTCCTGGATGATTTATTTGCCCCCAAATCCCCCCAATTCGCCAATTCATTTCCCCACAAACATTCTATGACCAACTACCATTTTCAAGCCATAGTATCTTGATATTTGGTTTATGTCGAGCGAACCATCGTAATCCCCTTGCATTCCCCCCCATGCTTCTTTACCACCAGAAGAAAAATACACGGTGACAATCACCAATGTCACTCCTCTAGACCCCATATATTCTCGATAGTTCCACTGCGACGAAGACATCCTTGAGGAGTTAACTACCCCTGATTGCCCATGGGATGCACTCCACCACATAACACTCTTTCTTTCACAGGAAGCCTTCGCACCTCCTAACCAAAACCCCATATACGCAGTCGAAACCAAAGATTTTCTCCCATCAGGGCATATATATTGGTTCAATAACCCTATCCCTGCCCTTGACACTTTTGAAGAAGGCAATATGGCCAATATTTCCATCAAATCTGGAATCGTAGAGGAGATCTCCATTGGCACCGCATGCTCTCCTAAAGAAATCACCGCCTACAAAGATCTCTTCCAGGAATACCAGGACATTTTTCCTGGTCATACACAGAGATGCCTGGCCTTGATCCCTCTATTGTCGAACATTGTATATACACCTGGCCTGATATCACACTTGTCTGTTAAAAAAATCATTCGCTACACCCATCCAAAGCAGCGGTCATCAAGACCGAGATTGACAAATTACGAGTTGTTGGGTTCATCTACCCCATCGCCTATACATCATGGGTCTCCAACCCCATCCTTTTTAACAAAAATAGGGCACCATCCATTTCTATAAGGACTTTCTCAATCTCAATCATGCTTGTCCCAAAGATAACTTTCCAATGCCCTTCATCGACCAAATTATTGATTATTGCGCTGGCCACGAGGCTCTATCCTTCATGGACAGTTTCTCTGGCTACAACCAAATTCAAATTCACCCAGTTGATGTATAAAAAACCGCATTCACTACCCCCTGGGGAACCTTTGCATATCGTGTCATGCCTTTTGGCCTCAAGAACACTGGTGCCACTTTCCAATAGGCCATGACATACATATTTCATGATCTGGCTCATATCATCCTCGCATACTTGGACGACCTCACAGCTCGATCCAAGAAATGCACTCAGCATTTCGATGATCTATGAATCATCTTCCACAGGTGTCATCAGTACAACATCCACTTGAACCCCCTCAAGTGCGTGTTTTGTGTCACCGTTGGGCGCATCCTTGGGTTCATCGTTTCCCAACTTGGCATTACCGTGGACCCCCTCAAATTCCAAGCCATCACGAAAATTCCACCTCCTCGGAATTTATGCCAACTGTAGAGCCTATAAGGAAAAGATAAATTTCTACAATGCTTTGTCCCAGATTATGGCACTCGTGCACATGATTTCCTTCGCTTTCTACACCATGACATCCCATTCCATTGGGATGAACATGCCCAAACCGCTTTTGATGATCTTAAAGCGTCACTCTCCAACGCCTCGTTGATTATTCCACCCAACTATAATCGTGACTATATACTCTATATATCGGCCTCAACCGTCTCAATAGTAGGAGTTCTCGTCCAAATAGGGGACGATGATCGTGAGCATGCAATTTACTACATTAGTAAAAATATTTCAAGGACACCCTTGAAATACAATCATGAAGAGAAACTATCCCTTACAGTTGTCCTCGCAATCCAGAAGCTGTGCCATTACATTCTGCTTCAAACCACCAAAGTCATAGCAGATTCCAACCCCATACAATACTTGCTCAGTCGCCAACAAATTAACCATAAATTTGCCCGATGGATTGTCATCCTTCAAGAGTATGACCTCAAATTTTCAACACCCAAGAGAAAGAAATCCCTCATCCTCGCCAAACTCATCATGACATTTCCCTCCGATACTACAAGTACCCCCATCAATACCGAATTCCCTAATGAACATCTATTTTACATCCCCTCGGATGACCTTAGGTATGGTGATCTTCTCATCTACCTCCGAACAAAGAAATTTAGAAACCACCTCTCTTGAGACGATCATCGACATATTCATCACTAGGCTCCCCGCTACCTCCTTATCAGTGATATCATATATCGGCGAGGGGTCTACATTGTACTCCACCGATGTTTAACTATCAATGAGGCCGATCGAGTCTTGAACGAATGCCATAGTGGCGCCTGTGGGGGCCACTTCTCAGGGATGTCCACTGCTCAGAAAATCATTCATGCCAACTACTTTTGGCCCAACTTATTTCACAACTGCATCCACGTGGTGAAATGATGTGACAAATGTTATCTCTATGCCCACAATGCACGAGCGCCACCGACTCTTCTACACCCAGTCATCACTGCATGCCCCTTTTGCAAATGGGGCTTTGACGTCATGACTTGCAACCCTCCATCTAGAAATGGACACAAATACATCATTGTTGCAGTCAATTTATTCACAAAGTGGGCTAAAGTCATTCCTACCTTCAACAACACCGCTGACACTGCAGCGCGTTGTTTCTTTAACCACATCATCTCCCACTTTGGAGTTCCCCTACAATTATTCTCTGATCATGGGAAACACTTCGAGAATGAGATTTTCATTGAACTCTCTACCAGGTTAGGCTTCTCCCATGAGTTCGCCTCCCCATACTACCCTCAGTCCAATGGACAAGTAGAAGCGGTCAACAAGGTCCTCAAGACCATGTTCCAGCGCACAGTAAACAAATATAAGACCAATTGGAACCTTATGTTTTTTCCCACAATGTGGGCTTATCGCACAAAAAATAAAACTGCCACTGGTTTCACACCATTCCATCTAGTCCATGGGGTTGAGACCACTCTCACCATCGAATGTGAAATCCCCACATTACACACCGCTATTGAGATATTACCCGACATTTCTCCAATGGAACAACGTTTTCTAAACTTAGAGTCACTGGATGAAGACCGTCGATCTTCATTATAGCACAATGAGGCAGCTAAAAAGTGATCAAAGGCCACCTTTGATAGCCATGTCAACCTTCGGTCATTTAATGAAGGCGACCTCGTCCTTGCTTACGATATCATTCACGATACCCTTGGCCATGGAAAGTTCGAATCATTATGGCATAGACCTTATATCATCCAACATTGCCTCACTAAAGGTGCATACATCCTGGCCTCCCCCGAAGGTCACCCTCTCAAAGAACCCATCAACGGGTTGTACTTAAATAAATTCTACGCCTAAGCATAGCCATTCTACACTAGGCTTGTTCTTTTTGTACACTTTTTTAGAGTTTTTAGTCTTCTTTTCCATGCCTTACGTCTCATCCACCATTTGTGTTATTGATAGATGCCTCCTCCTATTACACATTATTTTCATCATCCCTATGACCATTAATGATGTAAACCTATCTGTTGCCTTTAGAGGGGTCAGTGGCCTGAGTTCCTGAAGAGAGAAGGGAGAAGAACTTTTCCTGAGAAAATAAGTTTCATTTTCCTTTGTAAAAACCCTATAAAAAAGGAAGTTCGCATGCTGCATTATAGATAGGGTGCGAGAATGATTGATTCTCATAGGCTACATCATATCTAGGTCGCGAGGAGTTCGCAGTCTGCTCTATAGGCAGGGTGCGAGAATGCTTACGTGTGGGAAAAACGAGAATTTTCTTGAATATTCTAGAAGGAGAAACTTCCATGGTGAGGTGGCATCTGAATGGTTTGGATCTTACTCACTTTCATGATTTAGTGGGATCATCCTAACCTCCTCCCCTTATCCTCTTCAGCTTATAAAAGGAGAGGAGCTCTCATGGAGAAGGGCTAAGTTGGATTTGGCTTGGAATTATTAGCTTGGGTGGAGTGTCTT
>SNQJ01S0010378.1:121889-138973 GCA_010110895.2 Picea sitchensis | reverse complement strand
AGATTAGTCTTTGTTCTTTCTCATGCTCGTAAATACATGAGAATAATTTACCGAACTTAGTCATTATTCTTTCTCGTGCTCGTAAATACGTGAGAATGCAATCGAGTATACTTTTATCACCTTTTTGGACTCGTAAAGGTTATACGAAAAAGGAACCCACTGGAGTTCCCTTTAAGCTCTTTTTAGACTCTCTAAACATGAAAAGATTGCCGAGCGATCTTGTTCTTTTCACGCTCGTTAAAGTATTTGAATAAAACATCTGTTGAGTGATAGTTTATCTCTTTTTCGGTCTCATCAAACCACTTTATGAAAAAGGAACTGAGAGAGTTCTCTTTTAAGTGTTTTTCCAGACTCTATAATCATGAAAAACCTTCGAGTTTTCTATATTTGGACTCGTTAAACAAACATCAACAGGCCCATACGGGACCGAACCACTCCTTCCTAGGGTTCGTTAAACATACTCTGAGGGACTCGTCTGAAGGATGAGCTTAAATTGACAAGAATATGTTATCCTCCTCAAGCTTTCATAAAAATAAAGAGGTACTCACCAGAAATGGTGGGGGAAAAATTGGGAAAGAAATGTGTCTAAACATGTATTCCATGGAAGAGACGGTTTTGAACATGACACCCTTTCACTCGCTTTGTGTCTATGTTGGAAAATCTGTTCGTCTCTTGATCATACTCCTTATAAGATTACAAATTGGTCTGTGATCCATGTTGTTGAGTCAGTATTTTCCAAGACAGTTGTCGTGTCGTCAATATGTTCAAAAAGATGTCCAACCTGAAAATCCTTCTATTGCGTTGGCCATTTCTGCAGTCTTTAAGCCTTCTATTGCATCGACCATCCCCGAGTCAGTCCTAAATCACTTGTTACTCTGACCTACATCAAATCTTGTTACTTGTTTCATGTCATTGATGGGGGATACATTAAGGCCCTCCTATGACAAGTCTTTTCCTGTTGACTTCAACTCATTATCCAAGAATTAGACTTAGAAACCAATTGGTACCTTGGAACTTGCATGCCTCAATGGCGGGTTTCCTCACTTTCGACAGTGGGTTTTCATTATTGACCTCTGATCAGGAGATTCCGCCGAGTGTTCGACTTCAACTCATTAATCACATTCGTTGTATTGTACTAGTGTAACTTGGGAGTCATTGACATTAATGGTGATTTCCCTCGCACTTGTTAACGATATTCATTAATGACCAGTAATCAAGTGGTTTATACCATGTTTGACTTCAGCACATGTATTCACATGGTTAGATTTGTACTGTAGAGTGGTGGAGATGAAGGCCCTGAATCTTTTCTAATAGATTCAAGTTGCATTAGAGTATATTCAGTTTGTACTATTGCATAGATCCACATTGTATGTCTTGTGGTTATGTTCAAATCTGAGTCTTTAACACATAGATACATAGTGTATTTTTGGTGGCTATGTTTAGATTTGAGTCATATTGGCATGGATCCACAATGTATGTTTGGTGGCCATGACCTGTCTTACTTGACACAGATCTTCGCATGTCGACATTTATGATTTGAGTCATTTGTATTCTGAGTATGGGAATGACTACCTCAGTGATGATATATTATTGTACTGTATTTCCTTGATTGTTGGCAGGTTTCTGACCGATTGTTCATTTTTCCCTACACACACTCGACACAGTATTTCAGCTATCACTCTGTTCTAACTTCATACTTTGGGGGGATCTTTGTTACAAATTATTTTCGTCATCCCTATGACCGTTAATGATGTAAACCTATCTATTTCCTTCAGAGGGGTCAGTGGCCTGAGTTCCTGAAGAGAGAAGGGAGAAGAACTTTTCCTGAGAAAAGAAGTTGCATTTTCCTTTGTAAAAACCCTATAAAAAAGGAAGTTCGCAGGCTGCATTATAGCTAGGGTGCAAGAATGCCTAATTCTCGCAGTGTGCATCATAGCTAGGTCGTGAGAGGTTCCGCAGATCTTCTCTATAGGCAAGGTCTGCGAGAATGCTTGCGTGGGAAAATGAGCGTTTTTCTCGAATCTTCTAGAAGGAGAAACTTCCATGGTGAGGTGGATTTCGAATGGTTTGGATCTTACTACGCTTTCATGATTTAGTGGGATCATCCTAACCTCCTCCTTATCATCTTCAACTTATAAAAGGAGAGGAGCTCTCATGGAAAGGGGCTAAGTTGGATTTGGCTTGGAATTATTAGCTTGGGTGGAGTGTCTTTGAGTTTTGCCTTTGATAGAGATGAATTTGTGAATATTATCAGATCTGTGCTCTCCGAATTCTTGGAATGGAAGTGTGTGAGAGCGAAGGATAGTTGGAAGGGATCTTACAACATGAAGATACGGTTATATCTCTTTCACATTTAATATGATACGTGTATGTTCTTTCCTATAAAGCTTGTTGTGTTTTGTGTATGATTCATGATCACATACATAAGTTTATATTGAGTTTATGCTATTACTATCACTTTGGTTGGTCGCGTTCTTTTTCGCCGGGTTCATCATTGTATGAGAGTTGGAGCGAGCTAGGATGGAGATGGTGAGAGAGGCGGCATTTAAATTTTATGTCATCCATCCTCTTTAGTTAGTAAATTCAATATTTAAAACTTAAGGAAGCGTCATGTTGGTATTGAGTTTATGCTATTACTATCACTTTGGTTGGTCGCGTTCTTTTGCAGGTTCATCATTGTATGAGAGTTGGAACAGAGCTAGGATGGAGATGGTGAGAGGAAGCGGCATTTAAATTTTATGTCATCCATCCCTCTTTAGTTAGTAAATTCAATATTTAAAACTTAAGGAAAGCGTCATGTTCTGGTTTGTTTTGTTCTAGATCTAGGTGGATCTAGGGATATCAGTTAGTGTCCGCACCTACCGATTTATCTGATAACACCTCCATTGGCCTACCACATCGATTACATCAATGGAGCTAATCGTTGGACACAGAATAGCGCTTCGACCACTTAGGCCCTCTATTCACCCTCAGATGAGCTGCTCCACTCTAGCAGCATATGCTTGGGTTCAAAAACCAATAACCAAGCAAAGTACACAACTGTCATTGGCCTCCTTGTTGAGGCCAGCCATCACCATATTCGTTACCTTAGCGTTTTATTAGATTCCCAACTGGTTTTCCTCTAGCTCAACAATGTGTACTGTGTTCACGATCCTTGCCTCTTCCGCAAATTCCTGCAAGTTAGACTTTTATCTCAACATTTTGATTCCATCACATTTACACATATTCCAAGACAATTTAATCAAATAAAAGATAATATGGCTAACCTAGTGTTATATTGGCATTTATCACATCAAGATACCCATACGCATACATAAATCATCAATAGTCTGTCAACAACATATAGATTAGACATCATCAAAAAGCATTAAAAAACATCAACACAAGTGAACACCAAAAAAATCCAAAAAATGTATATCCATATATATATATATATATATATATATATCAATCAAGGTGTCATGTTTACAAAAAATAGTACATCAAGTACAACATCCGTAGGTAGGTAAACCACCTTACCCCTATAGATACAAAACAATTCCACACCACCATACACAAAATGGCCTCACTAGCCTATATAGATACAAAAAAATACACAAATACAGGGGCACTCATGGCACCTCTAGAGGTCCACCACCTGGCCCTCTCTCTGGAGGAGGGGCCCCACCAGCTAGGGGTCCCTCAGGTCCCGAAGGCAGTCACCCAGTCATCGCCGCCCCCACTACAGCCCCTTTCCGAACCACGGTCTGCCACGCCACTTGAACCTCCACACACTGCTCTAGGACCCCCTTGTCTAGGATCCTTGACCACATGCCCTCAGGAACTCCCTGTAGTACCGCCTCCAAATGGCGACAAATATCCTCGAACTCTCCCCCAACCTATGTTGACAGAGCATGTGATGGCCTTGCACCGAGGTCATCAAACCGACATCGCCTGACCGATCTCTCATCTTCAACAGGCCTCACCCCAACATCATCATGCCACCGTCTCTCATGATAGATGCTCACCCCGCACCATAAAGCAGTGCAGGTCAGGGCTCCACATCCTAATAAAAAACTATAAGAGGTACTCCTATGCCCGCACTAGCGAACACTAAAAAACTTCAACAACCCACAAGCTGCCAAAGTATCCCAGACCATCGGCTCCTCATCCCTCACTGCCTCCCTCAGGCATGCCCAATCTCTCTCTCTCCAGTGAACCAACATAGTCCCAATGATCACCTGCATCCACATATACAACACTTGATTAGCCATCACAACCCATAAAAGCATCAAAATCTCCAAAAAAGATAAGTTTTTACACCCTCTAGCTTTTCCTCAAAAGAGTAGTTGTTTTTCCCCATAGGTGCGCACACATGTGCACATGTTCATCCCCCAGTTGCGTAGTCATGCACGACATTTGGCCATACAGAGGCGCATTTATGCACCTTTTTCACACATACAGGCATGCATCATAGCACGCCTATTCACTACACAACTGCACATGCATGCGCAGCTGTTAGGAATACAGACGTGTATGCCATGCATGCTTGTTTTCCCCATTAGGTTGCCCCATGCACGGATGTCCGCATTACATGTAGGCACGCACCTGTGCGCACAAATTTCTCGATCACCCGCACACTGGGGGGGGCACACCCACAAAACTCCCTGTATGGCCCTCAATACAGGCCCTTCCCAAAAAAAAAAACCTAATTCTATGCAGGAGGATACAACAACTAACCTAAAGCTTGTTGATCCTGAATCGACTTCCTTGATCTCTCAGAATCTCCAAATCTCCTCTAAACTCGCTCGTCCACTCAATAAGACAACAGGTACAAATGAGGTGGCATTGTGGGCCCTCCAGCTATATATAGTCCATTTTTCCAAACTTCCAGACTCAATTCCGGGATCTCCCAGCGTCTGTTCTTCGATCCATCTTCAGCCACGGGATTAGGAACCTGTCACCTACACAATTCCTTTCCCCGGGCCATTTTTCATCCTCAACCCCCGGGGGGCATTTTTCTCATCTGACACTCAGGTATGCATGCTTACATTCACCTATTATTGAATAACTGTTATATGATCTTTCTCTTCAGATATTGTTCACGTCGGGTATTCGATTTTCATGTGTGCAGGTACTTGATCATCATATGTCAGCAGTCTCCCTTTAGGTATATCATCGACACTGACATGTAGTCATTCCCTCTAAATATCAAATTGCATATCCCAGTGACACCCACTGATATTTGCCTCTACGATCCTTATGTACGACTCTGCAGTACTATCACCTCCACTACATTTTATTACTGTCACCCGGTAGCACCCTCCCCCACATGAGTTTTCCCATTCTTAGTCCCCCTTGGCACTTTGACACTCATGTTGTTTTCACCCCTTAGAGATGGGAATCCCGATAGTCTTATGCATCATCGAGAACCAGCCACATACTCCTTCTCCTCATTATGCTAGCCTACCCAATGGACTCCCAGGTTACTTCATCACGGTTCTATTTTAACTGCACCACCGCAGTATCATTAACCATCCATTTTCATCCACCGTCATTTTTCCCATCTACACATTGTCCTCCATACATCTCCCTAAATACAAAAACCCACCTATGGGGCCCCCACCCTCCACTTTTTTCCCAAACAACTTGCGCCATCATCAGCGAAGCCATATTACACTGGGGCACCGTTTCTGTATCTGCACAGTCATCCCAACTCATTCTTTATTCTTTCAGTAATTGTACAAAACCTTTTCCCCACATTTACATAGATTTATGTTGTCACCTTTAGCGACCTTACTTTTTCAGCAAAGCAACCCTTGTCTCCCTTGGTTGGGGCATTTTTCACTTCCTCTCATCAATGACATTATCCATAAACCTTGAGTATCTCACAGTCCACACACCATTTTGATCTATGTGTTTCTCCATTTTTTCGCGCCTCTGGCACAACTCACCCTCGTCTAGTCATCCCCCTGATGCTAGATTCTATTTTACAGTTGCTTCCACTTTGCATATCTCCCCAACCAAGGGAAGTCTTGAGTCTCACCGCATCTTGACTTCGTCCATGTCCCCCATCAGGTCCTAATCTCATCCAGTGGATTTTAGGAAGCCCTTTTGCTTCTAGGAGTCGTGTCTCCCTTTCTGGTGACATCAACATGGCTTCCAGAAGGGCGACAATATCTTGACTCTCATTACCTTTACAATGAGGAGTCTTGGACGGCACAGGGAAAACCACCATTGTTCTTTGATGTCGTTGACCCCCATAACATTCGACTTCAACACTATCTCATGTTACGGTGGGTCTTACTTTGCAACTATTGCAGTTGTTTTTAGTTGAAGACCTCAGAAATTTGATAGGATATCAATGCCTGTGAATCATCGACACCTCTTCCAGGTATCATCACCTCTTTCTTGACTTTTTTCACCATCAGAATTGTACTCTGCCATTATCAAACCACCCCGGAGGGCACTGCAGTTATCTACATCAACATACAACTTCAGTTACTGTCTTACACTTTTTTGAGTTACATGAGATGAGCATGGGGCATTCCTGCCTCGTTTGTACATAGTTTTATTTTTTACACCTTGCGAAAGGTTTGGGTCCTACAGGTTCCCCTCTCCCTCCAATAGGTCTCTCTTGATACTCTCATTATCTCTCTTTCTTACAATGGTACTCTTAGTAGAAGAAACAATGATGTATTTCAGCTATATGTATGCTCCTAACCTCACACATCAGGGGACATCTGTTATCACCAGAATTTCGTCCACAAATGGTTACAAGAATCCAGCATCGTCAAAACACTCATTAGTTCACTCATGGACCAAAAATGGATTTCCAAAAGGTCCAAAACTATACAACCAGTTATAAAATCAGCATGCGCTAAGACTACACAAGGAGCATGCGCACATGCGCCATCCATAAATGCCAGAAAAGCGCGCATGCGCACGATGCACGACTGTGGATGCGAAAAACCACACACCCCTCAGAACGACGCATTTATGATATTGGTCAGCCTTCCACCCACTTCTGGTTCATCTTCCAAGTCGATTTGGCATCCAAATCTTGGCTGAATCCAACTAGGGGGCTAGTCAAAGACCTAAGGGTGCCCTAAAGGGCACCTTGTTCACACTAAGAACTAGTTACGTAATGCCTCAAAGCTATGCTATATAAGGAGGCCATGGGTGCACTATATTTTCAAGGAATTCATTTGTATTGTTATGTTGCTTATTTTCTCTTGGAGGATCCTCTTTCCTCATCAAGGGCATGCAAGCACCATTTCATTTAGCCATTCATATCACCTCTTGAGTGAATGTGCTTTAGATTCTCTTCACCATTTCATCCTAGTTTGTTACTTGTAAGAAGAGATCAATATTTGGGGGTCCAAGAACCCTCCCTTGGATGAAGAGGGGACCCATATACCTCCCTTTATCTTTGGTGTTTTCTTTCCACTAATACAATCATTTCCATTGGTGGCATGAATGTTGTTTATTTCTTGTTCTAATGTCCTTATGCACTCTAGTTTAGTTTCTTTTAATGCTCTTAGTTTAGTTCTTTTCTTATCCTTTTATATTTTATACTTCTAACTCTTTCCTTCACTGTTGTCTTGCCTAGTAAACCCAACTGGGCTTGTAAGCCTCTCTATTTTTCTCATTTAGGTGACAAAAGAGACGCAACAGAGAGAAAGAAGAATAGAGGAATTCTCATGGACCAAATAAATTAATGATAGTTTACACATGATATACTATGTATAACTCAACTAATTCACACTAGAGGAGAATCCAATGCACCATAGTGGTGGTATAGAGTGATCTTGACACACACCAACAATTATAGGAGTAAACTGCCACCTAGTCTAGTCTCTCAGGTAGTTACAGAAGTGAACTACCACCTATTATGCGTTAACTAGTATGTCAGTCTTTAGTTAACTCACTGAAACAAGGTGAAGTGAGGAGGAGATCAGAGAATCATGCGTAATCTGATAGTCTAGTGATAATCCCAAGGACAATGCACATTAGTTGGTGATGATCCCAATGTCACATGGTGATGATCCCAATGTGGCATCTAGACTCCACTCAACTGATCAAACTAAAGTGTGAACTGAAGAGAATATTATCCTAGAGGAATATTCCCCCTAAACTATACGAGAATAAATAATGACTAATAAAAATAGGGAAAACCTTAGAAAAAAGAATTCCTAAATGTGTGTAAAGTATCTCCAATAGTTTCCCTTGTAACTCCAAATCAATTTTGTTTCATTTCAACATAAAAGAACAAATCCCAATTCACCTTAATTAGAAATTGATTTTTTTTTGTTTTACACAACTTTAATGCACCACTCTTTATATAATCCACCTATACTTGTTAGGAAATTGTATGCATAATATCACATTTAATGTATAAAGTGTGCAAACACAAATCATATGTGGAATAATGATTTTTTTTCCAGAAACAAATACCTTTTTCTTTGTGCAATGAATGCATGCATGTGTGGGTCTCTTCCTTTAACTGTAAATCCAAATGCTACATCTTCGTTTAATACTACATGGGATATAGGGATTTTTGAATTCTTATTTTTAGGGGATGCATGTACTTCACCTCTCTACTCTCCATGCACTTGGTGATAAAGTGATTTCAACTTACATATTGCTTCTAGCCGGGAAGATATTTGAGGAGGGTCCAACTCATATCATTGTTTGTATATTTTGATAGCTTGAAGAGGAGCAATAGGGGGACAACTCAACCTTCTTCATCTCAAGGATCTTAATGCATACAAGAGTCCATTTCAATGGATAGGGTAGATTCAATAGAAGAGTCCATCTTTATTGAAAATAATATTCTAAGAAATGGGTGTAAATACTATGAATATATCACCCATATGACCATGTATAAAATCCAATTGAATAGGAAAATATGGCCACTCTAGATCATATACATCCCATGAATTAATATATCATCTAGTGTTTTCCTTATAGGAATGATTGAGAATGGATCTGACCTTGCACTTTTTTTATTGAATACATCTTCATTTCTTCAAACCCTTAGGTTGATCGAAAATGATTTTGGATCCATGTCAACTTGGGAAGATTGGTTGACGAAAATGAGGTATAGGTAGATTTCTTGATTCTTGGGAGGGATGATTTGATATATCAAATAGTCATGGTAGAGTTCTTGAATATTCATTTAGATTGATAATATTGTAGACAATATATTCATCATACCAAGTGAATTAAAACAGATCAACATATAAAATGCTAACAACAACAACATTTATCTCTCATTACAGATTTATTTTTTGAGTGAAGAAATCTAGAAAGTGCTTCAAATAGTTGAAAATGAGATACAAATTTGTATACTGAGAAGTAGATCTAAAATAAAATATATCTTGATCATAAAGTGGTATAGATTAGCTCTAGAATATATGCGATCCTGCTCTATAAAGAACACATTCCTTTAAAAGGATTGTAAATCTTATCGAGGACCATTCAAAAAACAAATAAACTACATGAATTGTCCATTTGTGTTTATATTATCAAAAAATAGATTTACATAACATGAATTTTCAGATCTATTTTATCCTTCATGTGGCACCACCTTTTTTTTTCAAATATGAAGAATCCAAAAACTATAGTACAAAGAAAGATTCACAATTTGTGATAGAGAGGGTTCAAATAGATAGTAACACTAAAGATATTAGTATGAGTTTCCTCTTTCTTAATTTGCATTTCTTTTAAGAACAATTGGTTCTCTCATAATGAAACAGTGTGGTAACAACACTTCTTACAATGAACCAACATGGTCATATTTTTACATGGTTACCATGGCACAACAACTTACTTTTAATGGATCACTAACATGAAGGAGCTACCAAGACCTTAAAACTAAAGGAGTATGATATTATCAACCTCTCTTCAACATGGTGTTATCATGCCCTTAAGACCATAAGAGCTTTGCTACCATGTTAAGAAATAGAACAATCATAATACAACACTAGACAAGAACTTGGCAGAAAATACTTTAAGTCATAATCAACACATGTATTCATTTATTGATATCAATTTATAGTACATGTGTTTGATCACTTCTAGATCTATATCTCATTGACAACTCATCAATGTATAATAACAACACCTCATCATTAGATAAGGATTAAAACTCATAAGAATGTGGTCTCAGACTTTGTGATTGTGAAGAGACTCATATTCTAACAGGTTTGAGGGGCTAATTCTGCCTAGGAGAATTCCAAAACTGGTAGAATTGACTAGTTTAACCAATTTCAAACCAATTCTGATAAAACTAGCATACACTATTCCAATTCAACATATGATATATGTGTTCATTTTATTTTAATAGATATTTTAAGAATGTATTGTCCATCAATATATTACAAAAGGTTTTGTTATTTTAATGGATATTTTTCTTCTTTCCAGAAGGTGACAAAACCTATCATAACCTCAGTTGACAATTGGTAGTGAGGTTGGTCATTACCCATTGCTATTAGTGAATGTGGGATGACTCATCACATTTATTATTCAAGGAAAACCACACCCCATGAAATAATTTGTTGATAGTCCATAAAACAAGAGACTTTCACTCATGCCAGATGCATTTGGGTCTTAGGCATTTAACTTATTTTCTTATGTCTTAAGAAGACAAACTATTATCCAACCATTAGCAATTTTAGGTCTTACTTTAATGCCATAAGAAAATTTCATCCTAAATAGTACCCACACGAAAACTAGTATCCCTTGTGGTCATTGTCAAAGCTACCTCTAGTAGGATCATGTTGTTTCTAAAAACATTTAACGTTAATCCCATACATGAAACCAAATACTACACCATGTTGTAGTTTAACCTCTTATCCATTAAGTATTTTAACATATATTTTATAAAATAAAATAATGAATATTTTTTAAATTATTGTCGAACAAACCTATAACCTTTTAATGCATATTTATCCATATGAAATTACATTATTTCAATCGATATTTATGAAAGAATGAATTACCTACCAAAGTCTTAGAAATTATACACAAAATAATAAATATTAAAGAAAAGTAATATCCATCTAGCATATGTTATTTCAATGAATATTTAAAGACTGTGGCTCACCAACGTAAGAGAATATCAAGTCCACATCTCATTACTAATATCTTGTATTGTTGTATGAATGTTTTTGAACACAATGAAAACATTTTGTACTCATTCAAGGAAACCTTTAGTGACAAGATCCTTTCATAAATGGAAAGTCACAACAAACCATCAAAGTGGTTCATGGTGTAACCATCAAAGTGGTTCATGGTGTGACCATCAAAGTTAGGTTCATGATTATAACAATAATTTATTCTCACCTAACTACATGTGAAGAATATAATCCACCATGTCATTGAAGGAATGGCTTGTGATTACATGGTGACGTTAAGTAAAACAAACATGAAGTTGTGCAACAAAGTATGCTATCATGACAACGATCTAAATTATTGGATGATAATAAATAATATTAAAAAAATATTGATATGTATTTTAGGTGTAATTGTAATAAGGATGCGTATAATGAAGCCAAGGAAGTGAGGTAGAGTAGTTGAATGCACACGACAAAGAGAAAATGACACAGATTATAAGACGCGTGGCATGGGAAGAAAAGCCAAAGGAGAGTTTGATATGTATTTTAGGTGTAATTGTAATAAGGATGCGTATAATACTTTCGCCAAGGAAGGAGGTAGAGTAGTTGAATGCACACGACAAAGAGAAAATGACACAGATTATAAGACGCGTGGCATGGGAAGAAAAGCCAAAGCAGAGTTGTAATGATATAGAGAAAGATGAATTATATATATATATATATATATATATATATATATATATATATATATATATAATCTAATTTAAATATATTAAAATAATGATAATTGTAAGTTTATGCAACAAAAAGACACATTTACAAATTAGTATGAAAGAGATATTATCATATGAATAATATTATTATATGTTAAATTTGATAACAAAATCTTAATTAGTAACAATCATTTTTATGTAAAAAGTGGTTGATATACGATCTATGCTATTTTTTTTATCTTTTTCAATTAATGGCAACCACTTTTTACATAAAAGTGGTTGTTACTAGTTGACAACCAACATGTCTTCTGAACCACCATTAATATATTAATACATAATTAATGTTTTAATTAATTATTACATTAAAATTATATTAATGTATATAAATTAATGAGATCTATTAATGTAATAGATAATAATAATGTATAAATGTAATCTATAAATTAAAGTATTAAATTACATTAATGTATAATGTAGTTGATTGATACATTAATAGTGTAATGTATTAATTACTTAATAAATTTATATATTATTAATTAATACATTGCAAAATATTAATAAAGTAATAAAATAAAACATTAATAATGTAATGATACATTGATGTATTGTATTAATGTAATGTATAAATCAAAATATTAATTTACATCAATATATCAAGTAACTTATTAATTAAATGATACATTAATAATGTAATGTATTAATTAATATATACATTAATGTCTAATGTAAAATATATTAATTAATTTATACATTAATACATTAAATATAATATTAATAATGTATTTATTAATATTCTTAATCATTAAAATATAAATATTTATATTTATATTAAAACATAAATATTGATATTAAAACATTAATATTACATAATTAATACGTTAAAAAAGTATAATACATTATTAAAATATTAATACCTTAATAAATACATCATTAAAGTATTAATACATTAATAATAAATAATTAAAATATTAATTAGTTAATACATTAATAATGCATTATTAAAGTATTAATACATTAATAATATAACCTATAATGTAAAGTATTTATTAATTTATACATTAATACATTAATTAGTTTATACATTAAATACATTATTAATAATAAATTTATTATTAATATTGTTAAATAACATTAAGTATTAATTAATTTATACATTAATACATGAATTATTTTATACATTAAATACATTATTAATAATGTATTTATTAATATTATTAATACACTAAAATATTAATATTAATATTTAAAATAAAACATAAATATTGATATTAAAAAAATAATTTTAAAAAATTGATACATTAAAAAGGTATCAATACTTTAGTAATACATTATTAAAGTAATAATACATGAATACATTAGTAATACATTATTAAAGTAATAATACATTAATAAATTAGTAATACATTATTAAAACATTAATACAGTAATACAGTAATTTACAATGACCATGCTTGAGTATGGTTGGCCATGATAATGGCTAATTTTGGTAGAACTTTGTTGACTTTGGGAAGGAAAGGTTCATTATGGTTGACATGGTTAATTCTAGTTGACCATGACCATGGTTAACTTCCATAGACCGTCATTGTGGTTAACTTTTGTAGACCTTCACTATGGTTGACATTTACTATGGATGAACTTCATTATGGTTGAGCTTGGTTGACCATGACCATAGTTGACTCT
The DNA here is from genome assembly GCA_010110895.2 of Picea sitchensis. Classification (NCBI taxonomy): domain Eukaryota; kingdom Viridiplantae; phylum Streptophyta; class Pinopsida; order Pinales; family Pinaceae; genus Picea; species Picea sitchensis. Next base: position 125,481 of record SNQJ01S0010378.1, on the reverse strand, counting down.
GGTTGACCATGGTTAACAATGGTTAACCATATTTGACAGTGGTTGTCCATAAACGATCATGGTTAATCATGACCATAATTGACCAACACTATGGATGACATTTAGATAGTGAAATTTGGAAGTGTTTGTCACATTATGATGACATGATATTCATGTAACATTGTGACAATGAAGCTATGTTGATGACATTGTGATGATGAGGCTATGTTCGTCAGATTGCGACAACAAGATATTTACATCACAATATGATGACAGGATATTTGCATCACATTCCAATGACGAGGCTATGTTCATCACATTGCGACGACAATATAATTTTTGTCACATATTGACGAAGATGGGGATATTGGGACAAGGATTTTAGGTTCATCACATTGAAATGACAAGTCATTTAAGTAAAGATTGGCAATGTGATGAACATAAATGTCGTATGTTCATTGTAGAAATTTGTTGAATTTGGGAAGGAAAGGTTCACTATGGCTGACATGGTTAATTATGGTTGACCATGGCCATGGTTAACTTCCATAAACCTTCACCGTTGTTAACTTTCATAGACCTTCACTATGCTTGACATTCACTATGGATGACCTTCACTATTGTTGACCTCGATTGACCATGACCATGGTTGACTGTGGTTGACTATGGTTGACAATGGTTAACCAAGTTTAGCAGTTGTTATCCATAGGTGACCATGGCTGGCCATGACCATAGTTGACCAAGACTACGTATGACATTCAGATAGTGAAATTTGGAAGTGTTTGTCACATTATGATGACATGATATTCACGTAACATTGCGATGATGAAGCTATTTTGATGAAATTGGGATGGCGAGGCTATGTTCATCATATCATGACAATATGGTTATTTTTGTGACATTGCAAGGGAGGGAATAAGTTGATTACAACGACAAGATATTTGCATCACAATATGATGAGAGGATATTTGCATCACACTGCAATGATGGGGCTATGTTCATCACATTGCGACGACAATATATTGTTTGTCACATATTGACGATGATAGGGATATTGCGACAAGGGATTTATGTTCATCACATTACAATGACATGTCATTCAAGTAAAATGTGGCAATGTCATGAACATAAATGTCGTATGTTCATCATATGTCGAATGGATATGTGATGAAAATAAATGTCCTATGTTCATCACATAGCACTAACATGATATTTATTTTGACAATGGGGCGATGTTCATCACAAAGTGATGACACGACATTGTTTTTCACATTATGAAGATAGGATATTTGTGTCACAGATGTGAGGATATGTTCATCACATTAGGATGACAAGTTTTTGTTCATCACATTGCAACAATATGGTTATTTTCATCACATTATGATGACGAGGTTATGTTCGTCACATTGCGACAATATGGTTATGGCCAGTCATGTTCGTCACATTGCGATAATATGGTTATATTCATCAAATTGTGACAATATGGTTATGACAAGACATGCTCGTCACATTGCAAAAAATATTTTTATGGCGACTCATGTTCTTCACATCGCGAAAACATCGTTGTGTTCGTCACATTGTGACAATATTGTTATGGCCAACCATGTTCAACCATTTTCAACCATGGTCAACCATAATCAACCATGGTCATGGTCAATCGTCACATTGTCAATATGGTTATGGCCAACCATTGTCAACCATAGTCAACCATTGTCAACCATGGTCAATGGTCATGGTCAATATCATTGTGTTCGTCACATGGTAACATTATGGATATGACCAACCATGTTCAACCATTTTCAACCATGGTCAACCATGGTCATGGTCAATCAAGGTCAACCATATTTATGTTCGTCACATTGCGACAATATGGTTATGTTCATCACATCGTATGTTCAGTGTATAAGGCCAGGTTCGTATGTTTTTTTTTCATATTATGACGATATGATATCTGTGTCATAGGCGGTGAGAATATGTTCATCACATTAAGACGACGAGGTTATGTTCATTACATTGCAACAATATGGTTATTTTCATCACATTGTGATGACGAGTTTATGTTTGTCACATTGCGACAATATGGTTATGGTCAGTCATGTTCATCACATTGTGACAATATGGTTATATTCATCAAATGGTGACAATATGGTTATGACAAGACATGCTCATCACATTGCGAAAAATATTTTTATGGCCACTCATGTTCTTCACATCGTGACAATATCGTTGTGTTCGTCACATTGTGACAATATGGTTATGGCCAACCATGTTCAACGATTGTCAACCATGGTCAAGAAGAGTCAACCATGGTCATGGTCAATCAAGGTCAACCATATTTATGTTCGTCACATTGCGAGAATATGATTATGTTTGTCACATCGTATGTTCAGTGTATAAGGCTAGGTTCGTAACATTGCAACAATATGGTTATGTTCCCCACATCATATGTTTAGCGCATAAGCCTAGGTTCGTCACATTGTATGTTCAGTGTATAAGGCTAGGTTCGTCAGATTGCCACAATATGGTTATGTTCGTCACATTGCAAGGAAGGGGATAAGTTCGTCAAATTACAACGACACGATATTTTCATCACAATATGATGACAGGATATTTGCATCACATTGCAATGATGGGGCTATGTTCATCACATTATGACGACAATATATTGTTTGTCACATATTGACGATGACGGGGATATTGCGACGAAGGGTTTATGTTCATCACATTACAATGACATGTCATTTAAGTAAAAAGTGGCAATGTGATGAACAAAAATGTCGTATGTTCATCATATGTCGAATGGATATGTGATGAAAATAAATGTCATATGTTCATCACATAGTGATGACAGGATATTGATTTCGACAATGGGGCGATGTTCATCACATTGCAACAATATGGTTATGGCCAGTCATGTTCATTAGATTGCGACAATATGGTTATGTTCTTCACATTGTGATAATGTGGTTATGGTCATTCATGTTCGTCACATTGTGACAATATGGTTATGTTCATCACATTGCAATAATGTGGTTATGGAAAGTCATGCTCATGACATTGCAACAATATGGTTATGTTCGTCACAGTGTGACAATATGGTTATGGAAACTCATGTTCATCACATTGCGAAAATATGGTGATGTCCGTTAAATTGCGAAACTTGACGCAATGTTTGTCAAATTGAAAGACTCAACACTATGTTCATCACATTGTAACAACAAATCGTTTAATGACTTATAGTTATTATATGAACATTGATAACAAATCATATGGATCTTTGTAGATGATAAGTTATATTGTTCTAAGGACATTGATAACAAATCTAGTTGATTTATACATTATAGATGATAATTTATATTTGTCCTAAGAACATTTAAAGGAAATCAACTTGTTTTACCAGTTGCAGATGACAATTTATACTAATTCTAAAGACATTGATATAAAATCAACTTGAAATTTGATGATGATTTATTATTGTTAAAGTCTCCTACCCATAGAAAACTTTCATTCAAATCCATATTCTGAAACCATTAAAGTAAAGAGGAGTGTTATGGTCATTTATAACTATATAAACTATATTTTTAATTATATATTATATAGTTAAAAAAAGTCTAGA